>SSSI01005724.1:9189-27215 GCA_004796505.1 Oryzaephilus surinamensis
AAATAACCTGTCGCCCCGAACACTGCACCGGTAGAGGCACACAATTCACTTGAATTGGTTTTTGAGCTGAACAATACAATGAAAACGTAAAATAGAATAAGGAAAGGTGTCAGAATTATAGTATAAGTAACCTTGAAGAAGCTTTTGTACTTTTTAAACGGCTGCTAAGGTATGTGTGCTGGCTTATTCTTGTTCTTGTTATATTATGGTACCAGGATTGGTATGTGGATGGGAACATAACATCATATGTATATATTAGGTGGGACTTTATTTTTTTAATAACATACAATATAATATAATGTGTGTACATTATATGCTACATAGTTTTTTCTTACTAATATGCCTATATATTATTGTAATATGTCAATGTAAAAGGGTAAAGGATACTCTTTTATCCAATCACATACAAATTTTGTAGAATATAAATTTTTCATAAAATTATTAATTACTTGTACACATACTCGTATATGTAAATGGTTTATACTTGCAAAACTTTTCTGTTATTCAATATTAAACATATATTTTACATTTTACTAATAATAGGGTTGTATATAAATGTTAGAGTATTTACATTTTACATACAGATACAATGTAGTACCAGTAGAGCTATTAAACAATTTTTAAACTTTTTCCCGACGATATTGATTTATGTTGTAGAATCCACAAATAAATTATTAGGACTTACTTAAAAAGTGTACACCTTTATTTTAAAGAAATGACAATGTATATATATGTTGGATTGTCAGGATAATATAAAATTATGTGTAGCAGTGAAGTGGCATATGCAAGGACAAGAGAGCATAATACGAAGACGTGTCCGCTAGTTTCTCTGCAACGTGTGTATACATATGTTAAGTACGTGGTTATATTTTTAACATATTCTAATACTAAACTCCAAGCAACCTATCTCGGTTTTGTTCCTTTTATGTCATGATCATAATAATACGGGCCAGGAATGTTACCAGTATTCGAAATACGGATTTACATTACGTTAATACAACGGATGCCGAAATTAAAAAAAATATATTGATACCTTTTCAGTCGAAAAAACTATTCAACTGTGAATGGTTTTTAGATTAAACTTTTACTCTTATTAATTTTAATTTCACATTCTAAAAATACATAACATCTCTTCGTCCTCAGACGTACATGTATTCTAATTCATCAGCATAAAAAGTACATAATGTTCAAACTGTGGAACGATGACCAAATAACAAAAATAATTTATTTGATGTTACTTCTCACAAAAATATTTAAAATTGGTGTAATTTTTATTTCATTTTATTCATAGTTCGAATCCATGCTCGGTTGCTTGACTGTGAAATAAGTAGAAATAAGTAACAGCAGCAGTTCCACTAATGATGTGGTAGAAAAGATGAATGAGCAGGAAATCTGTAGGGTTGAACAGAGTAGGAGAAAAAAATTAATAATTTATTGAAGTGAGACAGTTGCTTAAGCGGGGTCCTTTTATTCATACACCGTATTTCGTTTGTCCGGATGCGGTTCGTAACAGGTAAAATACCACAGGCTTTAGAAAAGTAAGGAATTGTTAGGTGGACTACAACAAATATGTCGTTTACAGTAATTATCTTTTCTGCATTCTATAGTTGTTGCTTTGAATCATTTTCGGTCTATTATTCAGTATACGACTCAGTCGAACGAGAAAAAATGTATTGCTTGAAAATGCATTAACGATTTAAAATTACAATTTAATGGATGCTTTTTTTTAATTTCCTTTACTATTATACATATATATATAAATTTATTAATGCTCATGTAATCATTGAATGCTAAACTAATAATTAGCTGAACTCGTATGATCATTTTGTATTTCACAAAATAATAAGGCCCATTTGGGTGTGAACGTCCCAGGGGAAACAGGGTACAGTTGGATTCCAAAAAGATCACATTTGTGTTCTACTTTGCGGCAAAAACATATGGGACTCTTTTTATTACTGTCGCCCTAACAGTCATTTAGCTATCTGCATGTCGAATTAACATTGTTTATCCATCTTTCCCCTATGGTCCACCGAATTTACCCTATTAATTTATTTAACCAAAGGAAATCATTACCGCATTTGTCAATTAAATTAAATTTCATAATGAAATATATAATAAAATAACTACTGTAATTTTATATACAATTCCAAGCTATATAAAAGTCGTTGTCTTTTATCGATTATACGAGTGTTTTATGCATTATTACGGAATTTTTTTTATTTCGTTTGTATATATCCTTTTTCATTTTCGATTTATAAACGTGATGAAATTGATTAAATTACAAATTGGATTGTTAGTTATACAATAACGAAGTATATAAAAAATGTTTGTGCATCACTCAAAAAAATACCAAAATACATAAAAACTTTGTCGATTATCCTAATGTTAGAATTAGTTTTTGCTGTTACCACACGCCATTTCATATCCTGAAAATGTCTCTTATCCAAATTACTTTTGAACTTTAATTTTTTGTCGGCTGCTGTTTCTGATTGAAATTCTGGTTAGGCAGTCTATTTAAATGAGTTTATCCACTTATCGAAGGGTCTTTAATTAAAAGTGGATAGATGGAAGGTGGCATTTCGGTGTTAGTTTGTATGTAGGCGGACGGGTATTATTAGTATGCGTGAATAAAAAGGCATATTTTTTCTGTCTCTCATGTCGAATAGACGAGAATATTATATGTAGCCAGTCAGTGACCAAGGCAACAAACGGACATTTCTGAACGCCATGTGCAAAACGGACTGTGTTACATACTAAATGACTAAACTTTTCTGTCTTGTCTGTTCTTTCGTTATTGAATCTCGTCCGTTGGCCGTACATCCGCTTTCTGTTGTCAGCTGACATAAACACGTTGATTTATCTGGAAGTATATGTATTTTATTCCTTCATTTTTTTATTAAACTGTCAGTAAACTTACATTTTATTTCGAATGAAAATATTAAAGAGATTTATTAAAATTTTTTTAATTTAAACTACAAGAATTCTATGTATGTGTATAAATTGCTTATTGTTTGTTTTCAAATTCTTGCAAACGGCTCCAAATGGTTATATTTTCTATAATTCTTAAATAAAGTTATGGTATACGTGGTTTGAATGTTATATACATTCATAACTGAAAATGTGTTTATATCCCATAAATTCTTCTATAAAAATTATATGGTTGGGATAATGAAACATTTTGTTTGGATGTGTGTTTGTGTTATTTATCCTTAAAGCCAAACAAAATTGTTTACAAATGAAAATCAATAGAATGTAAAACTGATATAGCATTATAACATCTTATGTAGTAATGATTACTTTTCAATTAGTTAGTTTTATTTAGGTGTGGTCTTATATACTGATTTATTTTGTGTCAAACAATTAAGAAAAAAGAACTAGAGAAATTAATTTTTTTTTCATCTTATCTCATGCATTTTTTGAATGCAGCTTTCTTTACTGGTACAATTTATAACTTGCAGCAACACTTAAAATAAATAAAAAATAATACTCTTCTAATTAGTTTATGGCCACATGCTCGACTGCTATTAACTTTAAATAATCACCGCCTGAGACTTTTTTAAATGAAAATGTACAACTATACATACTTGTATATCCTGTTTCGTTTCTATTCTTTTTTAGAACAATACAAAAAGTGTGTAACTGTGTAGTAGTATGTCGCTCTCTTATATTGTAGTATGGCTCGTTATCTCAAAAGTTTGTCGGTTTGGGACATGAGATACCGAAGAGAGTCTATTTCCAGCCAGCCGATTTATCTCTACTACTACTACTACCTTCAGTTTAATTGGTAGGTGTGGTTCTGAAAACCCACTATGAATTCTAATGAAAACCAAAAAACTTATTAGTCAAATTGATGGGGTATTCGACTCTATTGGAGATAAAGTTGAGATGATGGTAATGTGCTTGCACACTAATCTATCTTTTCAAAGATTTTATAATTCATATCATTTCCGTATTTCAAGTGGTTTGTAAAATTATTGCACTTCCTATTTAATGCCATTTGTATAAAGCTGTGATTTAAGCTCTTCTCAGGTATACTTTTTTTAATGTACAATACAAAATAAATATTTTAAGTGTCATTTCATTGATTAGATTTTTTTCAACGTCTATTTGATTATATAAAATGTTTTCGAGCATGCATTAGTTGTATTATGGATATTTTCTATCAAAATATTGTAGCACATTTTCTGTATTATATTCACCCCTTATACTTGTCTTTTTGCAATAAGAACAACAATAGGAGGTGTGTGTGTATTGTCTATTATTATCTGATCAAGCTATATTGTAGAAACTATAAATATAACTTCAACATTAATCTTTTATAATAGAATGTAATTAGGGATTGGAGTGTTTGAAGGATTTTCACGTTTCGTTTTCATATTGATTTATATAAACAATGGCTACTTTTAATTTACAAATATAAACTATTATTATATGCTACATTAGATACAAACAACATTATATCAAAAATAACCAAATATATTAGCGATAAATCAATTCTAATTTAAAATCAAATTTGGAAGCTTTATAAAGTAATGTTTGACCAGTATAAAGCATGTGTGATATGCATGTGACAGTTCAATTTACCGTTGTTCTAAAAGTACTATATATGTCATGTTTATATGCTTTATTGAGTGCTAAATAACGTAGTCGGGGTGGGAAATGCCCTAAACCCAAATTCTTTTCAACTTTTGTTCATATGTCGCCCTTACATATTATTTTATTGATTTAACATGGAAAAGTGTTTTATTAACTTTTCGGATCGTAATAAAATATTCTTTTAAATGTCATTCACTTTATTTTATTGTTTATGAAACTAAAAAGCAAATAAATGATATTTTTACATTATTATTACCGCGTTTATTTTCGTATGAAACTAGCAAATATTTTCTTGTTAGTTTTTTAAATGTGTAGTTACCAAATGGCGAAATACTAGTACCTACATTATTGATAATAAATAATTTAAGTGCTTCTAATCCGAAACTCTCGTCACTCAGTTTGATTAGATCGTAGCGGTTTACTGACCCTAAAAGGTCGACCCTTCGTCAGTTTTTTTTAGAAACAATTTCTTTAAAAAACAGTCTCCTGTGAATGAGTTTCTTGTATGGATTATATTGCAGAATCAATTTAGTGATTAAATGTGTATTTCCACAATTAAAATTTTTGTACAACATTATCATCCTAGGTTTGTCCTATTATAAAATATTCTATTGCCTTAGAACCTTAGACTGTTATCTGTTTTAGATTTTATAAGTAGTTTGTAACAAAATGTTGTCTTCTTATTCTACTGTGAAAAAGTAAATAACCATTTCCGGCTATAGAATTTTTGTTCGTGACTGCTACTTTAAAATCCGGTTATAAAATTCATTTATTTTAATTTTATACAGCCATTCATAAAATGCAGTTGGCATTTGCTACAGGTAGGAATTTTTTTAATATAGGTAGTGCACCTTTTTTTACTTTTATGCCGAAGGTTTTTTCCTTCTAAATTGTTTTTAACTTATTATAATCGATTTTTGTGTTTAAGATAACTTTTTTATCTTCTAATTCAATATCTTTTTCTAAACCTTTTTTGTTGCAAGGTAATTAATTTTGGCATTGTGCGGAAAATTATCAACTGATTACAAAAAGCATTGAAGAGTGATAAAATAGTACAGTTAATACCAATTACACTTGTTAGTCAGTCGAATTTTCCACTACGTGAAATCTATTTCTATTTTAGTACATATACTAGGTATGTATTTATGTAATAAGTTGCACTTTGAATCTCTAAAAGTAAATAGATAGATCCATGAGTAGGTACCACATTTCGTTCAAACAGAAATTAGATATTAGATTAAATTAATTTAATGAGAACCCTTTTGTTTCAATCAGAGCAGATGAAACTTTTGAATTAATTTTACAGTTCTTTAGTATTCAAATTAAATTCATATTCATTGACAGACTACTTGCAACTCATTTCATTTTATATCGGATTAGAATGGAAAATGGAAATTATTTAAAAACAAACTAAATTTACCATAATATTGTTTTTGAACGAAATATGCCAGGAAAATGTTATATGGACAGTGTGCGATTATTACATCATTTTCTGATGTAATTTTCATGTAGCGCATAAAGTTTTTGGAAGTTATTTTAGAATATTTATATTGTATACGATAATTTCATCAGCACTTTGACATGTTTTTATATTTAACGTGTTTCTAAATAACGTACATACAACATTTACGTTGCTAGCAGCAGCAAAAAAAAACCTCATCAGCTTGGTAATTTTAAGTTTTATTGGGACAAGTTTGTCTCGGGATTATTTTTAAGCTGGTTGAGCCAAAAGACTTTCTTGGAAATTTAAATCGGTTTGCATTCGCTAAAGCATGCTTTTATGTGAATCTCAAATATAACATTTTTTTTTTAATTTTACTAGTTTACAGAGTTTTATAGATATATTTTGAAATTTACATTAGTAGATTGAAATATGTATATATTTCAACTGAACTATGAAACTGAATTATATATGTATTTAGTTAATTATTTATATATGTATTGTATTATATAAAACTATTTTATTAAGAAAAATAACGTATGAAATATTTAATTTATTTTCCTTTTATTTATTGTTCTTGCATTTTTGTTCACATGTATGAAAAATATTTTTTTAATAATAATATGTGAAAGTAGGTCTTTATTATTAAAACATTTTCTATAGAATATAATGGGCATTATATAAACTTTGGTTATATTGTAGAAGTTATCACATGCATAAATATAGTTATTACATATAATATAAAAGCAAAAAATCATCCCATAATCTGGTAAGTTGCTCGCATTCCTGTCAGATCCGATGAGGGAAATATCAAAATTGTTGCAGATCGTTGTTGACTGATGTAAATATCTGTTCCTGGCATATAATAAGATATTTTACAGAAAATAATTGGATTACTGGATGGAAATGTATATTTCAAAAGATGAGCATTAAAAAACCCGATAAGTATACAGATGCCTGATTAATTACATTAATATCTTTTCATTGTTAAAAAAACGAATTATTCACATAAGAGAATGCTTTCGAAGTGGTATGTTTAGGTGAGGTATTAAAAGGATAATTAATGGTAGTATTTGTTGAAAATTTCAAATGTAAACTCAATTTAAATAACAGCCGTCAAAAATTTTCAGTTATCGCAGAGAACGGAACCATTTGCGAGAATTGAAAATGTAAACATACTTTACTTGCATATGTATACGCGAGTACATGGATGAACAAATTGCTTTGGTAATAATGTCTCACTTTTATACGAGCCTGTTATTTCACAGAGTAGATTGCGTTTCTTTTCGTACAATTCCAACATGATATTATTAAGAGGAAGTACACGTCATAGTGTCTGTACATCCAGATGGTTGATTCACATTTTCAACAATACGTGCTCAAATGGTCATGCATACTCAGAAAAATCGTTTAATTCAATTGTAAAACTTCTTTTGATTGTAAATAAATGTAATACATTGAATTTTACCGAGAATTTTACTTAAAAATTTAAAAGGAAATTAAATTGGAACAAAAGTTTTTCAGTGGAAATAAATACGGTTCGAAGTCTCTTCGAATAAAATTTCCATATGTAAATATTTTGTTAATACAGTTTATTTTTATGATTTGCAACGATTTATTAATATTAGATATACATAAGGGTGTAGGACAGACACGATCTCGTCACTACTACTCTATAAAAATATCAAAAAAATTCAACACGCTACTCGCCACCAACCACTCAACTGGTTATACGCCAACTGGTCACTTAAAGATAATCCCACTGTGTTCATAATCTTCTCAAAACGCTCTGCTTATATTCAATCATTTTGCCATAAATATTGTATATTCTAAAAATTTTGTTATTTTAACGGACTTCAAACTTAAACTTTAAATAAAATTGTTTCTAATGTATAGTTTTAAATATTAGATTATTTGGAATTGTTTATTAAAATTTGTCGTCAAACCGCTAATTATTGAAGAAATAACTAACTACTAGTAGTAATCGACTCACAAACAGTTATGGGAACTCTGGTGGCCAGTTGGCTAATCTCTGAAGGGTACTAAGAAATTAATCTCGATCGGTGACGAGATGGTATACGAAAACTGTCACGGCTGCGTAATAATTTCAATAATAATTAAAGTGGTACTTAATAGTAACCATTAACATAAACTAGAGTACTACTCGAAATAAATGAAAAACTGTGTGTGAATGTGTAATAAATTGTGTAAAAAATTATTACATTGATAATTGCTTTTTCATTAATTCCCCATCCAATATGTATTTTAAGCTATAGTTATTGTTGGTATAGATAACGAATTTAAATTCGGCAGATTGATGGCAAACAAAACCGCAATGAAACTATGCAGAAATGTGTATTTAATTTCCCTAGAGATAGTTATCTGAATCTGTTATATGTATATACCCCATATATGTATATAATTATTATATAAATATAAGCGTAATTGTTTTCATATCCTCTGTAATTGGAATTTCGAATAAATATTTCATTTATAATAAAATACTATTAAATTTAAGTACACGTTACATTAATTGTTTCAGTATTTTTTAATTATTTAGATAACATATTGTAGAATGTGGATTATGGTTGTGTATTAGAATTACAAATTTATATACCTGGTGTAATTTTGTTCCGTCTGTGATGTTACGAATACTCAATGAGATGGCGACAGACCTGGATCATAAGATTGACAATACAATTGTGACTGATCCGGTCCTCAACATTGGTAAGATGGCGCAGATGGTTTGATGGTTATTAGACCGTACTTCCTTGAGTAAATCTGTTATTTTTTCAAGCGAGACCACCTTCGCTGTACCATGCTGGCTTACAGTATACTTACAATCAAAAAAACACTTTTAAAAATATTAAATAACGCTCCAAATAGTAAATATCTGTCTCTTTAGTGTACTCATATTAGAAAATTTAAAGTCATTTTCGTTCTAGAGATTTTAATTGATGTTTACTTAGATATTGTTAAAAACAGTTTGAAAATTTCAAGTTTGTTTTATATGTAAGAAAGAAGATTTGCAAGATTTGTACGACAATATAAGCAAGGTCATAAGAGGGGGCCAAATATACTCTAAATTGCTCTATTATGAAAGTCATTAGTGCGAACATAATATGACTTTACATTTCATAAGGCTGGTTTACCGAAGTGGCAAAATCTTGAAATGTTATTTCAGTTTTGTCGTTAGCAATCCGTGTTTAATAAAACCAGTTTTCGTTATATCATTGGGTTATACCATTTCATTATTAAAATCTCTGTCAATAATTGATGTTATTCTAAAATATAGATTTAGAACTAAATTTCTCACTTGCCGCATGGATTCGTCCATCTCCTGTCAACGGAAATCATATATATGATGCATTTAAATCCTTAGTATTGGATATCCATTAAAGTGTGTTACATACAAAATTTAATGTAGAATAGAAAATAACTATAAATTTAATGTAAACTGGATTTGCTTTTAGTTTTATTATGTATTTATTTGAAAACAAAATAAAAAATGGCACTATTGTTACATTTAAATTGATTATTCCCAATTTTTTTGTAGGTACTATTAAATATCCATAGTAGTTTTCTATTTTCCGGATGTACAAATGATAAAAAATTAATGGACACGTGAATGATGCATGCCGTTTTGAAAACTCAGTTTTTCACAGGAAAATTCTTTTCCACTGAACAAGTTTATCCTTTTTAAAAAATATGGTCACACACAACAACAGTACAAACATAAACACAATTTGGAAAGTATACATATGCGGTCTGGTGGTTGACATTTCAGCGTCTGGACGTAGCGTCGATACGCTTCGTTACATCTAAATATCCACGGTCTGTAACTAACAGGCTGTTGGACGATATATTTTGACAAAACATAATATTTATAAACACAATTTGTTTGCTTAGAAAAAATTAAATACGGCTACCGTGAATAAGAACGATTGATAAATTTGACATTGTTAGATTATGGTTAAAATGCATTTATGTAAATTAATTCATAATAAGTTAACTAGGTCTAAATATAATAATATGTATTATAGTTTCACAGTTCAATTGCCCCTATTACATTATATGCACATTTTATATGGATAGTCAATTTTTTACTCTACTTGGCAATTCAGACTGCAAACTAAGTACGTACTTTTGAAAGAGCTTTTATTAAATATTACAAAAGAAAATAATAATGCAAGAGTTTTGGCGCCCTTAAAAATTTTAATATCGCTCTTAATTTTGTTTTCGGTTTCAAAAGGGTTGGTTCCTTCACATTCAGTATCATTACAATTTGAACTTTTCAGGATTTAATTTTAATATCAAACAAAAAATATACAGAAAAATATAGCGAAACTGATTTTGCCATACAGTTCAATTTTCCAAACAATACGATTTACGTGTTAAAATATAAGAAATAAAGTATTGATTTTATACTTAAATTCTGATGAAAACAAAGTAAGAAGTTTTTAATTAATATTTTATGAATTAAATTTTTTTATTTTATTTATTTAATGACTTAGCATTTTCTTTTAACTTTATAATATACATATACTCGTATGCTTATTAACAGCGCGATAAGTTTCGTCTAGACAAATTTTCACTGAACACTTGTTAGATTTTGCACGTGATCAATACATGATAATGCGTACGTGTGCCTATTTGATATTAGCGTAATGACTTTAATTAATTAGATCATTCTAATCTGACCACAATTCACCAATACGTACATAAATAGGACAAAGTAAAACCAATTTTTAATTAAGTTCAATTATGAATAAGTTATATTTATCGCTTTAAACATAAGGTGATTCGTTTAATGTGTGCTAAATGTCTGTCATATATGTATAATAACAAGAACAGTAAAAAATAACAGAAAACGTTTCTGAAGAAATAAAACTAATATGTCAAGATAAATGCTATGCTTGAAATATACTTATATGAGCTCTATATTTAGATTTCTATTGGTTTTCATATATGAGGCGCCGATTAGGACTTTATTAAATATTTTAAATATACAAAGTTTCGAAAATATATTGTAAAGTATGTAATAGTGTACATGCAATATACATAAAGTGGTATGTGCCTCTCTGAACAATTATATAGATACTGATACATAATAATTATATTTTGCACAATTTTATTAATAATTTATAAGAACGTAAAAATATTTTTTTAGCATCAATGAAACTAAACACATATGTAAATATGTATATATATTTATATGTGTATGTAGTTAATTAATATATATTTAAAATGTTTAATCGGCGCCTTACATTTATACTCCATTAACCCCCAATTGCAGAAAACTGTAACACGGTGTTAAATGAGCGAATGCTTGAATCTGATTGGTCAAAATGGTGGATTAAATATTTAACACCGTGCTAAAATTTAATCCACTTTTCTGCAATTGGGGGTAAAAGAATATAAATGCGATTTTTTTTAAATATCGTTTTTATTGAAAATGAACAATAACCATCATTAGTTTCCACATTGAAACCGTTTATAGATCCATTACAAATGTACAATTGGAAAATGTTGTATTGACAAACTGGACTTATCTTCAAATGTTCACTAAATTGCAGTTGTATGCTGCTGGATGCAGGACTTTAATCTGTACATGTATAGTGTACTTATTTAAGTATAAGCCTGGTTCAATTATTTCATAGGACGCGTGCTTTTTAAGCCGTCGTAAGCACCCCACATGGCATGCTGTGTTGGCAAATGTCTCCAATCTCATTTGGCAACTGGTTGTGATTGGAAGGGTGGGTGGTCTGGCCTCATCATTGCATTTCAAGCGTGTTTCAGCGGATTTCTGCACAGGGAATTTGCTCTGTGATGTGAACTATACGATATGTGGTTATAGTATTCAGATTAACTCATTCGAAATATCACTAATGTGTAATGTTATTGTCGTTATGCCCTTGCCATATATGAAAATAATATGATATTACTTTTGTTGATTGTTTACTAATTTGATTGTAAATTAATTTTAAACTTTACTTGACTATAAAGGGTCACTCATACTTCTTTATGTTTCTAAACCTTATAAGTAGTTATAAGATTATAATAATTTGTTTATGCGACTTTATGCAATAATTTTTTTTAAATTAATATCTGCAATGTGGATTTTTCATCAATATTTAAGTTGAACTAATAGTAGTTAATGATATACATATATATATAGACACGGACAATAAATTTACTCTATTCATTATATTCTTTATTTATACTTATGTATTTCATTTTTGAAATGAACAGGTAAACACTTCCTTGTTGTTGTAACGCTTTATGCCCTGTTTCTTATATAAATTAGAGAAATTTCATATGCTACATTATTAATAAAAAAATCATTGTGTTGTATACATTTGCAGTTATATTACCGTTATGATAATGCAATATAATATTTTACCTAATCATATAATGATAGGATTTTAAAATATGTTGTCGTTTATAAAAATTTCCTGCTCTGCAGGCGTAAACTTCAGTTAATTGCTGGAACTGTGTGGAATCTTTTACACAATAGTCGGGTTTATATCGTAATGTGACAGTATTCTTTTGTTGTTTGTTACTCATTGATTGAGTAATTTACACAGCAACATAAAGGTGACAAACAGAAATATCGTAATTACTCTTTGTCTTATTTATTCCTTAAACACAGATAATTCTGGTTTAAGCCACACGTATAGAAAAATCTCATCAAAACTCTTTTTGAATTAGATTAAAAAATAAAGTTGACCTTTAAGTCTGTATTATGTATTTATGTTTTTTAATTAGTTTAAACATGACTACTTCACATTTATTTTTTACGCTGTCGTAAACTGAGTAAAGTGGAAATTAGTTGAACCATAAAGATAAAGAAAAATTAAAAGTTTTCATTAAGTTGTCACCTTTAATAAGTAGACATTTCTTATTTTTTCTTATCAACAAATTTATACGTATTTAATATAATAATTTTAAACAGTATTTTCCGAATAGTTAATTTTTGTTAGGTAAGGTATACCTACGGTATCGATTTTATGCACAAAGTTCTAGTGACTGAGTGACTAGTCTCAAATTACGATAATCAAATTAAGACACGCCATTTGGTAATTTATCTCATATTTCTAACTTTAAATTTCTATGGGTACGGTTGGGTTTGTTCTATATAATAATATGTTCTATACGAAGATATTACAATTTCAGTTAAACTTCTAATAGTGCTCAATTTCCTTTTGTAAAGTACAATATTAACTAATTGCGTTTTTCGAGATATGTGCTGTAATTTAGCGAATGATTTTAAGTAAATGGAAAAATAAGGAAACAACATTCACTTGTTCAGGTATTTTGTATTTTGTGTTTGTAAATTAACTTCAATTTGAATCAACTAATGAGAGCAAACAAAGGCATTATGGCTTGAAAATAGTCAAATTTCGAATAAACAAATTGTTATCGTAATGCAATTACGACAACAATAATATCAACGAGAACGTACATAATACATATACGCACAAATAAATACCATATATGTACTATAAAATATATATTATAATACATATGCCATAAATAACTCAAATTCGCGATTACCAACGTTTTATATCAAATTACAGAAAGGCCAGATGAAATATTTTTGCTTTTTAACAGTCTACAATCAAAATATTTTCAATACAAACATCAGAAAAAAATCTAACGAAACTGTCACGTACGAAAGTATGGTTATTTTCTAAAGTTTGTTGCTTATACAAAGTTCGAAAAATAAGGATATCAGATCAGAAATGGGTAGGAAGGTTGGTTAAGCCGGTAAGTGTGTCTCGTTTGGGGCACTTTTCATTCAGATTCCACATTCTAACAGCCCCATCGTTCGATGTTACAAGCGGCTGTTACGTGCAACGAATTTCGATTACTGCCAAATATTCTATTGACAACGTTTATGTTGGTGAGGAATTTTAATAGCCCTAAAGTACAACAAAAGAAATCTAATATTAATAACAAATATTTTTATCGTGCTGCTCGTTACAATTTATGAGATAAATACACATTCTCTACAAATACACAAAAATATGTAATAATGTTTTGGTTTCATTTTTATTGTAAACATAAATTGCTGTTAAAGTTGTAAATATTTTTTTATTTACTATATTGAAGCAACAGAATCATAAACCCAAGAAAATATCCTTTTCTTTATACATATACTGAATTTTATAAAAATAAAAAGGGATAATACCAAGCAAACGGAATAAAGTTTTATTACAATGTAAAATAAAGTAAAATGCTTCAATGATTATTTCAAGTAAATGTTCTAGTCCGTTATTTTCAATCACAACTTAAAATAATATCAATATTCGAATAAAAGTGTGATTTCGACTTGCTACTGTGCATAATTTGAATTGAAATTTTTAATACAATCCTTCAGCTCTTGTTTAGCACAGTAAAATGTTAAATTAAATATATGATAAGTATGAAAGATAAAAGAATCTCGTAATTTGCCCGGAATGTACATTTCTCAAATAAGAAATACAATAAATTGAAATAAAAAGGTTTATATTTGAATTTATATCGTTTTTTATAGCCTCTTAGCTTAAATGAGCCCCTTTTCTTTTTTAATTTCACAAAACATTTTTTTGTTTATACATTAAAAGCTTTTATTATTAGAGATTTGTATTTATAGAGACCATGCTTATATAGATATTTTATTGCACGATATTGGAATAGCTTCTATGTAATCTGAGTCATAACTCAGCAGTGAACTGAAACGGGTATGCTGTAGTTGTGTTGCGAAGGGATGGTGCCGAGAAAAGGGATTTTGGGATGAAAGCTGGGGGCCAGACAAGAGAGAGAGAGATTAAGTGAAAAATTCAATATGTAGGAAACAGGACATTGAAATCCGGAACAGATCGTTACAGTTATGGATTTATGGATACTGTTATCTGTATAACAATACTATTTTGATGAAAATGATTGCCAAACGAGGGATACAATTACAAAACTGACTTCTATGTAGGGGGTGGAAGGCACGGTTGTGACAGTTTTAATTTTTCATCAATTGATACAACCGTCCGAAATTCTTTAATTAATAAATCAAATGCCAAAACAAGAGTAAAAAACAATTTCAAATATTGTTTTATAAAAGTTGCACACAAAATTTGCTCGGATATACAATTTTAATCATTTTTTTTTGTATTATGGATTGGTTCATGTCATACACATTTTTTTAAGTATAATTTTTTAATGCAATTATTTTCAGTATTTCTGTAATAGGTATTCGGTAACTGAAATAAATATATATAAACTCGTACGTGTAACGTGTTACTCGTACATATGTATAATTGTATACTTTCTAGTTTACAGATTACAGATATTGTTATACTTTTAAACAAAACATCTAGTAATTTTTCACAGCGCATAAATAAATTCGTGATTTGATATTCATTTTAGTAAATATGTGATGTATAATGTTTCTAATCGGAGATTAGCCAACTGGTCACCGGAGTTGCCAGAACTGTATGTTAGTTGCTTATTTTACTCTTAGTTTTTTTTTTCATTGAGTACCTACATATGTATCACTTGTTAAGTATCACTGATATCAAGGATATGAAAAATGTCTTAAAATTTACTAATATATTATTCTACTTTTAAAATTATTTATGAGGTAGGTAATAAATCAAATAATTTTTATTAATGATTGACTAATACTCTGTTTTTTAATTACAAACTCAAAATCTGGTAGAAATTTTAATTGTGTCAAAGTGCCAAAACTGTAGTCAAACTGCTTACATTAGAAACGGTGAAACGATCTTATGAGTTTGATATCACTGTATCTCTTTTGAACTATGTTAAAACAGAACGTCCGTTAAAACAACAAAATTTTTTATTTTGTTATAAAATATACAATACATATGACAAAATAGTTAAAGACACAAAATAGGATTATCTTCAAGTGACAAGTTGGCGTATACCATCTCTTTAACGACTGGTGGCGAGTTGGTGTGTTGAATTTGGTTAAAATTTCTATAGTGGACTATAAAGTGACGAGATAGCCTCCGTCCATGTAAATATGAATGTGTGTATATTGCCTGAACACAATACACATACATATATATGTACGTATATCTTTTTGTATTGAATACAAAATGGCTAATGGTCAATACAATATATTGTTTCGCAATGTGTATTGATTCGTACACATGAGATGAAACACAATGGTATACCGATTACCTAGATTAATTGCTTTCTGGTTTCTAGGCTGAGTAAATTGATTTTCGACAGTTAAATGTTCGTTGGATAAATATACACACCCACATATTCCATCCCAATGTTTAAGTGAAGAGGCTCACGCCACCAACAGAAGTACCAACTACTGAGAACAATTAGTTTCCAAAGCTCGTCTAACATGCGTGCTTTTCAAATTGCATTGCAGTTAGTTACTGTAAATTGCCTTAATATCAAGCACTTTTACTCTTTTAGTGTAATTATGCTCAAAATTCAAATGGTTTTCAATAGATTTTCATGTCAAATGCAGAAACATATTTATTCAAACTATACAGAATTCTATACTTCTATAGTATATTGCGAGTACGTACCTATAGATATTGTACACCATTACTTAATCTGCAACTATAAAAAGGGCAACGTGTTTTACAGTTTTTATCTATATTCAAATATTACATGCTTCAATATAAAATAATGCTGGCCTCTTTTTATGTAAGCCTGCACTTAAGTTCTAATATTACACTCATATACATACATACGAGTATATACCGTGTATGTATGTATTTCACTATATAATTGTTACTAAATGTTAAAAGCCTGATGGTTTTCCACGAAAAAGCGTTTAAAATATTGTAAATACTCGTAGTTTACTAAATATTATTATTTTTTATAAATGTATTTCCATAAAACTATAAAATTTAAAAACAAACATACATACTATGCATGTTAATAAGGATCTGCAATTGTTGAAAATAGATATGTATTTCATTTATTTTACTTTTTTCGGCAAAGCTAGTGAATTGGCATTAGCATTTCATGTTTCATCATACAGGTATTGTATTACAAAATGTGATAAGCAGTTTTTTTAGGAAAATAAATTAGAATATGTTTTACCCTCGTCACTATGGCACGCCTTTTTGCTATTTATTGAATAAAAATGAATATATATGAAAACAAAATTTAAAATTTTGTCTTTTGTTCTACATTTTTCGAAACACATCGGCTTATGTAAAAATTCACTTTGTCTAAATTTTTACCACAACAATACACTGAAAATTCTATTAAGTTTTAAACAAATGATTTAGATGTGGAAAAATTGCTTTTTGTGTGACACACATTTTTCATACAACAAATGTTAAAATTTATTCATCATTACAATACTTAACAATACTGGTAATGTAAACTACAACATTTGGAAATTTTAAACTTATATTTTATAGTTTATAAAATGTACCTATAGTCACTCATCATACAACAAATTTTTTACATTTTCCAAAAGCACTTTATAAATCGTTCTGTAACTTACAAGAGAAAAGATAAACGTGACTACAACAAACATTATTTACTGGAAATTTTTGTGTATTGTTTTAAAACGTTATTCAAAAATTTTCGTGTTTTACTTTAAAACGTTAGACAAAAATTTTCGTGTTTTGTTGTAAAACGTTAGACAAAAATTGGTGTGTATTATTTTACAACATTAGAGAAAAATTTTCGTGTTTTGTTTTAAAACGTTACACAAAAAATTTCGTTTTTTGTTTTAAAACGTTAGAGAAAAATTTTTGTGTTTTGTTTTAAAACGTTTGACAAAAATTTTCGTGTTTTGTTTTAAAACGTTAGACAAAAATTTTTGTGTTTTGTTTTAAAACGTTTGACAAAAATTTTCGTGTTTTGTTTTAAAACATTAGACAAAAATTTTCAGTGTTTTGTTTTAAAACGTTACACAAAAATTTTTGTGTATTGTTTCAAAACGTTAGACAAAAATTTTTGTGTATTGTTTTAAAACGTTACACAAAAATTTTCGTGTTTTGTT
>SSSI01005730.1:0-29600 GCA_004796505.1 Oryzaephilus surinamensis
CATTTTAAACGTACTATTTTTCACCGCCATCAACATCGACTACAACAGCCAATCAGTGATAATCGCGCGAAATACTAGAAAATGACACCGCTGTCAAGAGCTTACTGACTGGCGTAAACATAGGCAGCGAAACAAGATTTCCTTATTTCAAACTTAGTGACGTAATTAAAAAAATCAAAATCGGTTAACCTCAAAATTGCGATTTTAAAATTCTTTTTTAAGAAAAACTGTTGTACGTAGAAAAAAGCAAGTACATTTTCAGAATCAGGAATACGTTTTGTAATAAACGAATAAATAAATAAAAAAATGTACAACTAGCCCATTGTACGAACTAATCGAATATTTGTGAGTAAAAAAAGAAACTATGTTCATTAATTAATACGAATTTCTCAAGTTTTACTTGAATGTAAAAGGTATGCGGGGGACTGCGCTAGTCAAATGTTTGTAGAAATTCATAAAAATGACGAATTATGCGCGAAATAAGTATATTCCTAATGGTACTTTAAATGATCATGAAATATAAGAAGTACATTCGTATGATTAACACAAACTAAATATTTTCCATCTTTATTTAATACTCCTATAATATTAATGCGATAATGCAGAATAACAACATACATATTTGATATGTTCTACTATTTGTGATGTAGCGTGAAAGATATAGCGAAAGGAGTGTATATGTACGTATACATATGTACATATTTAACTATGTTATATCCAGAAAGCACTCACCAGTAATTAACTTCCAGCGATTAACATTGTTTAAATTGACTTTTTCAATACTTTGTTCAGTAGTAATACATGTATTTGAATTAATTAAACTTTCCAAGTCTGCAACGGTGCACATTTTTTCATTTTCAATGGTACAACAAGGATTTAAATACTTTTTTACTAAATTTGTAGAAACTTGTACGGCCTTGCTGTCGTAATTATTAAATTTCATAAGACTGTAATGAAAAAAATTTGCAATTTTCAAATGTTTTTAAACAATTTAATAATAGGAGTAACTTACACTTCTAAGAAAATTAAACTGTACTCACTGGGTTGTTGAATGATTTTTTTTTGAAATATTTCACCTTCTTTCTCACAGTTTCTTGTGTCATAAAATTGCAAACAATCTACGAAAATATCATCTTCACTGTCCTAATAAACATAAAATAAGTAAACACATATGTATATTGAAATACAATTTTATTCGTATTACTTTTACTATTAAATTAGACTGATTATTTTTGACTTTTATTAATGCTAGCAATATTTCATAAATCCATAAACAAGCAAACTTCTTCAATTTTTCTTCATTAATATTGTTGAGTGAAAATGTGTACAACTTTTCAATAATGTTAAATATAAATCCAGTCTCTAGTAAAAGATTTAGCAAGTTCTTAAAAATTTGTTTTTTCATAGTTATTTGTGTTTCCAAATTATCTAAAAAATAAGAAAAGGCTTAATTATTTATAGGTACATATATTCAATAATAAATTTTCTGTACTTGTATTAATACTGTTTAAATCGTTGTCTTGTATAAGTAAACATTTGCATACCACAAATTCAGAAATAAAATCCTTTATTTCTGAATTATAACCTATTTGTACCAGAAGTTGTTTTAATTTATCAAAAAGTTTTTTCATTGCCCAATCTTTATTATTCCAATCTATTTTATCGGAATCTTCATGTATTAATTGTAGCACCCTCGTTTTTAAAACTTTATCAATATTGATATCATTCCAAAAGTTATATGTTACTTCAATATAAGTTTCCAGCAATTCAATAACCCCTTCTTTTCGATCTACATTATCCTTTACAAAATTTGAAATGTACTTATTTTGTTCTTCCCAATATTTTACTTTCAACCATTGTAAACATTCAATCAATCCCAATTCAAGAACATATTTTGATGGTAGTTTATGATCGTGAGCTATATCGTGTCTCAAACTAATCAACCACTTTGGTAAACCATTTTGTATGGCTGTCGTGTAAAATGTTCCTTGTTTTTCATTATTTGTGGCACAAACATTTAAGAATCTACAAATTTACCAATAGCAAAACTAGTTTTTAAAATCATAATATAGGAGTGTAAAAAACCTTAACAATGAAATTGAATAAATTTGGGCAATTTGAGTGTCGTTTAAATTTTCTTTAGGACTCAATAGAGCTTCCAAAATAATTATTGAACCTTCAATACCAGCTGGAAGTATAGGTGTGCGTAATTTCCAAATTTTTAAGTTTGCCAACGCTTCTAATTGAGATTCAATTTCATTTGAATATATTTTTTCAGATATCTTAAGCCATTCCGCACTAAAAAAAATGTTATATGCACAATCAAGTACCTATAATTTATTTGTTACCGGTTAAACCATGGCACTAAAACCATTCCCGAAAATTTTTGAGATAGGGACATTTTTTTAATAAGAGTATTTTCTACAAAAATATAACCTTATTGTGTGTCTTATAGTAGGCGCTTTCCACTTGCACGTTTTGGGCGCCCAAAAACGATTTGGGCCAATCAGAACAGTGGAATTCAAAATTTGCGTACTCAAATGCTCGTTTGGGCGCCCAAAATGTGCAAGTGAAAAGCGCCTAGTGTCTTATAGGTCTATTCTTCAAATCAAGGACAGTAGCTACCTCTAGCTACCGTGCGACCGTGCTAATAAATTTGATAAATAACCACATAACCATTAAAATTTTAAATTTCTTTAAAATTGTTTTCACTTTTTCTATGATACCTATTCAACATACTTAATACAATACTTTTTTTATAATGTCAGAATCAAGTCAAAGTGCCCAAGACGCAATTCTGGTCAAAACAAGAAGTAATAGTTTACTTAAAGAAAAAGTTTCAGGATATGATTGGTCACAAGGCCTAGATTACAATAAATTATTAAACAGTTATTTGCATAGTGGATTTCAAGCTACAAATTTTGGTTTAGCATGTGAAGAAATAAATAAAATGATAGAATGCAGAAAATTACCAATACCTAGTGATAAATTTGTCGATAATGATGATCCATTTACCGCTACAAAAACAAATTGTACAATTTTTTTGGGTTATACATCCAATTTAGTTTCTAGTGGTTTGAGAGAAACGATACGGTTTCTTGTACAACATAAGATGATTGATTGTATTGTAACAACAGCGGGTGGCATAGAAGAAGATTTTATTAAATGTTTTGCACCAACTTATTTAGGTGAATTTAGATTAGATGGTAAATATTTGCGAGATAACGGTATAAATAGAATAGGGAATCTCTTAGTGCCAAATGATAATTATTGTACATTTGAGAATTGGATAATGCCCCTCTTAGATAAAATGTTAATGGAGCAAAAAGAAAATGGAATATTGTGGACTCCAAGTAAAATGATAACAAGATTAGGTGAAAATATTGATAATGAAGAGAGTATATATTATTGGGCGGCAAAAAACCAAATTCCTGTATTCTGTCCAGCATTGACAGACGGTAGTATTGGCGATATGATGTTTTTACATTCTTTTAAATCACCAGGACTAGTTTTGGACATAATATCAGATTTGAAACGTCTGAATTTAATGGCCATGAAGGCTGTTAATAGTGGCATGATTATTGTAGGTGGTGGATTAATTAAACATCACATTTGTAATGCAAATTTGATGGTATTTCAAATAGATTTACGTATATTCATCCAAACTTATTAACATTTTTATTAGAGAAATGGAGCTGAATTTGCAGTTTATTTAAACACTGGCCAAGAATTCGATGGTAGTGATTCAGGTGCCAAGCCAGACGAAGCAAAATCCTGGGGCAAAATAAAAAAAGATGCCACCGCCGTAAAGATATTCGCTGAAGCGACATTAATATTTCCACTACTTGTGGCAAAAACATTTGCTAATGATTTTTTTTGTAATAGTAAAGAAAAAGAAGAGAAATAAATTATATGCATTAAAAAATTTATTTTGAATAATCATTATATTACAATATAAAAAATGGAAGAATATGTGAATATGAATTGATAGAGAACTTATAATGAGTACTTATTATTGTATGTCGAATTATGAACTAAATTGTTAAATAACCTTTAGCTTTGATAATTCAACGGCTTTCGATAAGATAATTTGTACATCCATAGAAGGAAAATTTTGTAACATTTTTAAGTTACTTGGAAAATCGCCAGCTAATAATTGATTTCTTAAGATTCTATAAAATGAAAAATTTGATTTTATTATAAAATTATTACTAATTATAAAACATACACAATCATTGCACAACAAACGTGAATAAGGAAGTCGAACCTAGATTCATCTGAAAATAATGAATCCCATATTCTTAGAACATCTGGTAAAGGAAATTCTTGCGATAACAATAACGTAATCCATCTAGAAATAAAAATAGATATTGTAAATGCTCCAATTTATTATTATTAACTCTCTAATTAACCTGAAACTGTAATATTCTGGCTTCAATTCCAATTGTTGGAACTTTAACCAAACATCTAAATCACAGTTTTTTAATTCAACTAACATTCTATTCATCATTTTATTTATACCATGGTCAGTTTCATCCAAACTTTTTATAAAAAAATCTCTTATTTCTGACATTAAATTTGTAAAACAGAAAAAACAATCCGATTCGGCATATTCTAAAAACATTAAGTGGTTTAATTATATGCAGGCAATTAATTATCATTGAAAAATATATAACTAAAATACGATGGAATACCTCTAAATGTAATATCGGGATCAGAGGCAAATGCATGATAAATTGGACCAATAATTTCATTCATTCCCTGTACGTATCCTTGTCCAGGATTTAATTTAGCATATAAGAATAATATCCGCTCAACGACCTCCCAATGTGCCTCCTTTCCTTCTGCCATTGGGGCGTAATCTTCTGCAGCTTTTTTAACTGACAATGCTATCTAATTAAAACAAATTTTCTTAAAAAAATTAGTTCATATTATTTGTGAATAAAATAGATCATAATATGTACATTACCTGCTACTAAAGTCAACAAGTAGCAAGAAAAATGAAAAGAAAAAATTTGTATATGTACGTTTGTAAATGAAATTGTTTTTAAGAAAATACCTTCGTAATACCGAGGCCTTTTCTTTCAACATTCGCACATTTTAATACTCTTCGCTGTACACGAGTATGTAACCGTTTAACATCATCACTATTGACTATTTCTAGGCAAGGGAATTCAGAAGGCTGTTGAAAAAATGATATGTCTGGACAAAGCCTTCTAACATCTTTGTCGATTTGTAACAGGACTTCGTTATCTTTAAAAAACGTTTGCCACTGACTGTCTGGATTAATGTTAAGTGGATGATCACTAAACGTAACATCTCCATTACTCCCTTTCTCGCCCGGCATAACAATCATTTCTTCTACAATTAATGTTTATTAAAAAACATTTTTTTTAATTATTGTGTGAGTCTTTTTTACCGATAAATTGTCGGTATAAAGCGCGTTTTTCTTTTAGAAAATCCGTCCACTTTTCTTTCTCTAAAGGTAAATAATTTAATAATAGTCTCCAGCATAAAGCTCTTTTGCCTTGGTCATCTGGAATGCCTAACAATAACAAACAATATGTGTTATGAAATATAAGTAGTTGGAAATCTTCCACCTGCTTTCATACCATGAAAAGATAATGTTTTCAGTAATGATAGATCTATCACCTGTTGTTGTAGAATATCATCGAATTCTTTCAATCTAATAAATTATAGTGATTAAATAAGTTTAATATTTTTTTATATAATCTTCTATTTAGCCTACCTTAGCCTATAAGCCATAATTACTGAAGTGAAGTTAGCCGCATAGCCGCTAATTTTTATCAAGAATTATTAAAATTTTATTTGAAATTGTTGAAATCATTTCAATAGGCTAATTTGTTGTTAAAACGTTCCATTAAGCATTTTACCTATTCTTTATTAATTTTGTTCTTTAATAATGTATTTTTTCTAATTTGATTATACTAAAATTCGAAATACATAGATGCTACGCATATGTGAGTTTTAAATTATCCGCCTACAAATTAATACCTAGGAACACTAAAGACCTCTAGCGGATACGGCTCATTTCCAAGAATTTAAAGTGGTTCATTTAATTTCGGGATTTAATTTAAATTAGATGCACTAAAGAACATTTTATCAGTTGTTCACAATTAGAAACGATCATATTGGACAAATTTTAAAATATGTGATTAATAATTTTATCTATGTATGATATAATGTATAAATTATATAATGTTGAAAAATGAAATATTTTTAGGTTATAGTCATATAAGTTAACTGTCAAAAATTATAAATGTCAAGTTTTACTCAATAACAAAAAAAACTTTCTTGGAAAACATCTGGAAAATTTTAATACTTACGTTAATATAAAATAATTTTAATATATAAAATTGAATGCATTTTATTGAAAAATTGAAAATATAATTAATAATTATTGAGGAAAAATATATTGTATGAATATTTGAGATTACTGATTATAAAGTGAAAGGTATGTACCTAACATCAACGAGATTAAGTTAATTATGAATTAAAAATACAATTATGTATATTTTGTCGTTTATAATTTTTAGATGCTACAAAATAAATGTAGACATACAAGTGCATTACCATTAGAAACGTGCTCATTTTGTAACTCAACACAACCAGAAAGTCTATTAGATATTTGTTTTGAATACATAAACAATCATTTAGAAACAATATGCGTTTACGATCCAATAACAGAGAAAATTAAATTAATGGATGGTTTAGCGCTTCCAGTTGAAATATGTGAACGTTTATTAAATGTTCGTTCAAACAGTTTCAATCAAATTAATTCAAATTTTATAAATATTTTTAAAGATACAGAATCAACGCGTTTGAAACGTGTTAAATTACGTAAAACTAAAATTACTGATCATGATTTAAAGACATTATTAAAGCACAGATTAATTGAATTAGATATTTCACTTAGTCGAGAATTAACGAATAATTGTATTAAATATATCACTGAATACAGTACTAGTTTAATATCGCTTTGTATCGGTGAAGAAACACCAATATTTCCTACAAACATTTATGGTAAATTACGATTTCCCGAAGAACAATACGATAAAGGATTCATATTTCTTGCGCCAACATTACGTCGTCTAACATTACGCGGCTTAAAAGCCCTTCAACGTGATTTTTATATGTTATTATTAAAATCTTTACCAACATTAACTCATTTAGAATTGTCAAATTGTGGTGATTTACGAAAATTTGATTACACCAATCAATTAACAAATCTAACATCATTAGTATTATATAATGTGGATGAAATCGATATCAAAATACATGCAATCTGCCAATTGAAGAGTCTACGTCATCTTGATATTTCACAATCAGCCGAAGGACACGGAAAATATGAAAATGCTAGTGAAATTTTAGCTATGCTTGTCGAAAATCTACCAAGACTTACATCACTAGATATTTCTGGTACAAATTTAGCTGGACGTGGTGTAGCAGAGACGAACAGCGGATGTTTTTCAGATATACCTGGCTTAAGCCCACGTATTAATAATCCATTTCAATTTTTGGGTCTTTATGATACCACCCATGATGCCTGTTTGCGACATGATATACCAGCAAAATTGGTTGGCAAAAATCCTTTAATTTAATTCAAAACTTGTATATATTATGATGTTGTTGTTCCAGATTGCAGGCAATGCAAACGAAGAACAGGTATTAGTAGCAGCGTTAGCCTATATAGATAGAACTGATATGTTACAAAAAGTTTTAAACGAATTATTCCACCTATTTCGATTTGAAAATTGTGAATATGTAGGTCAGGCACTTAATATTGTATTAGATGCGATGGGTAAACATTTACATGAAAGACATATCCAGATCTCCGGAAGGTAGTTCTGTTGTAAAATTGTAAAATATATTAATTCTATTTACATTTCATTTCAGTGCCACTCTATTTTATATTGTCAAAGGAACAGGTAAAGAATTACATGATTCCGTTAAAGTTAAAAGACGTATTATAACTACTTTATTAAATGGTATGAGTGTACATAGAAATGATGATACCATGATGAGAAATGGTTGTTTGACTTTGTGTCAATTTAAAATACCTTCAGATGTGGTAAATATACATATAAATTTTTATTTAACCATTCTCCAAATGTAATTTGTTTGAACAATTTTTAGTTGTTTGATTATGAAAGACTAGTAGATATTTTGTTACATTCAGTTCATGGAATGCAACAGGAAAGTTTTGTACAAAGAATAGGAATATATTTATTAAATTCATTAGCATGTCAAGTTGATGGACAACAAAAAGTTAAATTGGGTGAATTAGGGGCAATAAATGTATTATAACTCTGGATATCCACATATAATTATATATCTTTTTAAAAATGATTTTTTTATTATAGAAAATGATTTGGTTAATATCGGAAAGATTAGAACGTGGTTTATGTGATGATGTATTAGAAGTAGCATGGTCTACCATGTGGAATGTAACAGACGAAACGCCATCAAATTGTAAAAAGTTCTTGGAAAATGATGGAATGAAATATTTTTTAGCCTGTCTTGAAGTAAAAACGATATAAATTATGTATTTAGTGGAAACTAAACATTTTACTTTTAGAAATTCCACGATAAAGAAGAATTATTAAGAAATATGATGGGTTTATTAGGAAATGTGGCTGAAGTTAAAGAATTACGTTCATATTTAATAACTACCGAGTATTTAACCGTATTCTCCGATTTGCTAGATTCTAGATGTGATGGCATTGAAGTTAGTTATAATGCTGCTGGTGTATTATCACACATTGCATCTGATGGCCCAGATGTTTGGAATGTTGTAGAACCATCTCGCAGTTTTGTATTGACTAAAATGGTTTTAGCTATACAACGATGGGACCTAGCATCACATAGAAACATCAATTACAGATCATTTGAGCCTATCTTGCATTTAGTTAATGTTTATCATACACCAGAATGTCAACGTTGGGCCGTTTGGGCATTAGCAAATCTTACGAAAGTGTATCGTAAGTTAATAAAAAAAAACTGTTTATTAACCTGTGTTTATATTAAACGTAAAATTTTTAGCTGAAAAATATTGTACATTAGTTGAAAAAGAAGGTGGTTTAGAATTGCTCCAAAAGTTAATTGTACACGAATCACCACCATTGCCAGTAAAACAATTAGCTGCAATTGTTTTAGAACAATGTCGTGAATTCAAAGAAAATCCTTGGAATGAGGTAGATGTCCTATTGGATGGATAAATTGTATTTGTTGCTTTTTATAAAAATTTATTATATTAACAAAAACAACGTAAATCTCTCTTGTGATTTTTTTTAAATCTTACAAAATTAATGTTTAAAACATGTTTATTTTTTTATTATAAAATATTTCACACCCTTAAGTGGACTGTTAAATAAATACATATTGTATATAATTTATAATCAATTAAAATTAAATATTGATTTATCTTAATTCTATAATATATGTATTTAACTATTATGTGATTTTTAATTTATATACTTTATTTGAATAAATATTACAAAGTTGAATTAATATTGATTTCGTAAATTAATTATAAAATAAAATATTTTTGGTTACAACTACAGAAATTCTGTATTTTTTATTAATTAAAATACAACATAATAATTGTGTTTTCTGCAGAATACAAAATGTGAATGTAGTTTCTACTACTATGTATGTAGATACATAAACATATTCATTTAATCATTTATGGAACAACATTATTTTGATGTTTTTTAATTGATTTAATTCTATAACTGCAGTAGATTCTTAATAAAATACTAAAAAATACAATAATAACACCTATAATACCTAACGCATTTAATTGATGATTGTAAATTAAGCAACTTAATAAAATTGAGAAACCCTGTCTAATTGTACTAATTATAACGAACACTAATGGTCCATATGTTGATATTGTATTAAATATAAATAATTGTCCTAAAGCTGAACAAACTGACAATAAAATTGCATCTAAAATAAAATTAGGAAATTTAACCATAAAATGGATACAAACAAAAAAACTATTTTGCTGTAATAATGAAACTGCAGTCAAAATACAAGAAAATAAATTAACAAAACACATCATTTGTATCGGTTTCATTTCGTACGTTTTGTATAAACTGCCTTGCCAATTTGACGTAAAACTATCAAATACAATGTAAGCTCCTAAAAGTATAATACCAGAAAATGTTGTTGCCGTTGATTTAGCTAATTCACTGCCAGTATCAATCATAAAAAATATCATACCAATTGATAATAAAACAGCAGTTAGATATTCATAAAACTCATACTTCGTTTTAGATATAATTTTACCCATTATCATCACTGGTATTGTTTTACTAGCTTTGGCAAGTACTTGATTAGGAAAGCTTACGTATTTCAATGCTTCATATTGACACCATGAACTCATCATATTGGAAAAAGAACAATATACATATTTATATAGTGGACATCTATGTCTTGGTTGTCGTACACAAAATATAATACAGCCTGATACCGTAAATGCTAGAATTCTATTCACAAACACAAGAAATTGGGAGTCTTTGAAAAATTCCTTATCTCCATTCACGTTTTCGTATTTTTGAGTCATTACTTTTTCTTGAAGTACTCCCCATGTAAGATACGATAACTGAATGCCAGTGAAATAAAATACAATTAAAAAGGCATCTTGCAAAGTTGTTCTTTCCACTGAAAAGCTGTCGCCTTGTTTCACTAACAATAATTCATCTTCTCCAAAACAAGTACGAATTATGGCACCACATAATCCACGACCACTTTTATTTAAATAATTCATTTTCATTACATATCTGTATACCAGATAACCTGGCAAGAATAAAGTTGCGTAGCCTAAAATATTACGAAAACCGTGTATTATCCAAGCATAGGCTTCTGGAGGATTTTCAACTACATCTGTATTTAATACCACTTTATTTATAACATATAACAATACACAGCTTGTTATTATTATTAATCCAATATATATTTCCACATTACGTGCCATATTATATTTGATTTAAGTCATAATGTTGTTCAAAAAAGGAAAAAATACAAAAATTTGATATTTTGTTTTTGTAACAGAAGCAAATTTCGCAAGAGAGTTTAAAAATATTAAAGTCACTAAATAATAATAATTTAGTGACTAAAAAATATATCTATTCCTTGTGCCATGAGAGAAGATTGGACAAAAGATTGTAAATTGATATCACGTGACACTTTTTTACAAACTCTATTGGCGGTAGAGAGCAAATTTCATAGAAAGAGTTCACCCTTTCCGCCACAATCAACTCTCATGGCACGGACAATACGGACATTAATATTATTATTATTATTATTATTATTATTATTGAACTCCGAATTTGACGTTTACATAACCTCATCGTATCAATCTTACGAAAACTAGTTGAAACTAGCAACCAGCAAAACTGCTAATCTAAAATAAACAATTCTAGGATTTCATTAATATAAAATTTTTTAAATATAAAAGCTGACAATAGTATACCTTATAATCAGTTTTTATGAAACATGGCTTCTGATGAAAATCGAAACGTGGCATTAATTACAGGTATAAATGGTCAGGTAAATTGTTAACTATTAAATACTGAAGAAAAAATATTAAAATCGTATTGTTTACAGGATGGTTCTTATTTGTCAGAATTATTGCTTGGAAAGGATTACGAAGTTCATGGTATAATCCGAAGGGCGAGTTCTTTTAATACTAGCCGTATAGAACATTTGTATGCCGATCGTTATGCCCGTAAAGGAGGCAAATTTCACTTACATTACGGTGACATGACTGATTCAAGTTGTTTAATAAAAATTATAAGCAGAGTACGCCCAACTGAAATTTATAATTTAGCCGCACAAAGTCATGTTAAAGTTTCATTTGAATTAAGTGAATATACAGCTGAGGTGGATGCTGTTGGAACGTTACGTATTTTAGATGCAATTCGTACATGCGGCATGGAAACAAAAACTAAATTCTATCAAGCTTCCACGTCAGAGTTATATGGTAAGGTAGTAGAAACACCACAAACTGAAAAAACGCCATTTTATCCAAGATCTCCTTACGGTAAGTACGAGTATAATAGTATAATTAAGTGCCTATTTTCATTATTAATTACCTGTAATAGTTTCTATAGTGATTTTTATATTTTCAGCGTGTGCAAAATTATACGCATATTGGATTGTAACAAATTACCGTGAAGCATATAATATGTTCGCTTGTAATGGAATTCTTTTCAATCATGAAAGCCCTAGACGAGGAGAAACATTTGTTACACGGAAAATAACTAGAGAAGTAGCAAAGATCCATCTAGGACTCTCAGAATGTATAGAACTGGGTAATTTAGACTCGAAACGGGATTGGGGCCATGCAAGAGACTATGTGGAGGCCATGTGGTTAATGTTGCAACAAGAAACACCAGAGGATTATGTTATTGCATCCGGTGAAACGCATAGTGTAAGAGAATTCGTAGAATCTGCATTTAAATATATAAATAAGGACATTGTATGGGAGGGAAGTGGAGTTAATGAAGTAGGAAGAGAAAAAGACACTCAAATAATTAGAGTAAGAGTGAATCCAAGATATTTCCGCCCAACTGAAGTAGTACGTATTTAATATTAATAATAACATTTATTACCGCATTGATAGTAAGAAAAACTTAAAAATTTAAGATATCTTGCAAAAGATGTGCTTCATTCTCAAAAAAATTACTGTTTACTCTAGATTCTAGAAAAACGATAAAAACGCTCTGCTACGTTTCTCTGGAACTACGACCTTACATACTCATATAATAGTATAATAGTATCTTATTTTTCTGTTTTTCTTTTTAGGACCTTTTATTAGGAGATGCAAGTAAAGCAAAAAAGAAATTTAACTGGACACCAACAGTAACGTTTTCAGAACTTGTAAAAGATATGATGTCGTCCGATATTGAATTATTTAAAAAAAATCCACTGGCATAAAATTTGGTGTATTTATTTATATATGTCGCAGGCGTATTGTAATTTCAGTCTTATTATGATACGCACAAAATGTGTTTTATAATTTTTGTATAACAATTAAATGTCCTCCTTCTTTTATAAATAATGTAAATTGTTTTTTTTTTTTGACAAAAAACTTAAAATTTGTATCCTAGTTTTAATGTTGACTTTAATTTTGGCCTTGACTTTACAAAGAAAATATTGAAAAATCTATAAAAGGAAGAAAAGTAAATAACTTGGAATGTGTAAAAGCCTAGGCGTATTATAATAAACCTAATATTAAAATACGACTGCGACATATACATGTTAATGTTATTTTTATCATTCCTTATAATTTTAACTACGTAATTATATAATCTATTGTTTGATTTTTTTTTATTTCATCTTAATTTTATAAAAAAGTGATTATATTATTATTATTTAATTTATTGTCTTATCTTTCCCGTGAGTAAGTAATTACCATGTAATTACTAATTACAAAAAGTAGTGAGCAAATGACAGGAAAATGCTAAATTATTTAAATTCACCAATCACATGTTTGTTATCATGTATTTTTGAGAATTGACATCGACGGTTTGACATTAAATAAATTATTTTAATAAACAACATGGCGTCAGCCCCAAAGAATCTATTTAATTTTTTAATTGTGTTTTGTGCCTTTGTAATTGTAAATAGTCAAAAAAATGTCATAGAATTAAATGAAGAAAATTGGACCGATATTTTAAAAAACGAATGGATGATAGAATTGTAAGTATTTTTGCTTTTTATTAATCAATTTAAAATAATTTGCTGTCGTGTCAATTTAGTAAAAAAAGTAATTTGTCTCAAATCATTTGTTTGTAAAATGTATTTTGATTTAATAGTTATGCACCTTGGTGTCCAGCGTGTAAAGCATTGCAAGAAACTTGGAAAAATTTTGCTACTCATGGACCCAATTTGCGAATCAAAGTTGGACAAGTAGATGTTACCACTTCACCTGGTCTTAGTGGCCGATTTATGGTCACTGCCCTGCCAACAATATACCAGTAAGTTTACATCGAGTGTTATTTGTGTCTTAATTTTAGAAATATGTTTAAAATGATTCACAGTGTTCTCAATGGAAAATTTCGTCAATATAAGGGTTCAAGGGATATCGAATCATTTATGACATTTATAGAAGAGAAAAAATGGGAACAAGTTGAACCAGTATCATCGTGGAAAGCTCCAGATTCCATACAAATGAGTGTTGTTTCATCATTCTTCAAATTGTCACAGACTTTGAGAGTAATTGTTAAATATTCTGAATTTTATTCTTCTTTGTTTGTTATCTACACATGTATAATATCTAGAAATCACATCTAATCTATTGTTATTAACTTTTTTTATAGCATATACATAATAAATTAATGGAGGACTTTGGCTTACCACAATGGGGTTCTTACATAATATTTTCATTTGCTACTATCATTTTAGGAGCCCTGCTAGGACTGGTAATTCGAATAAAATTCAAGTTGCACAAATAATTTATTTGTCAATTTTAGATTTTGGTGTGCATTATTGACTTTATTTATCCCCCGAAAAAATCTGTTTTAATAACAAAGGAGAATAAAAAGAAAGAAAAAGACAGCAGTGACGAACTGGTAAATTAACACTATTTTTTGCAAACAAAAAATTCTAATTTCGTATATTTTAGGCTGATGAAGATATAAGAGATGATTTAATCGATGATGCAGTAAATTCACAGTCGGAAAATGAACAATTCGGTAGCGATTCAGAAGCACAAAATACAGACAGTAATTCAAAATTAAAGAAACGTAAAAACAGAATTGATATGTGATCGCAATAATCATTATGTATATGTTGATTTATTTATTTTGTAAAACTTAATAACTGATGAATTTATTGTGATCCATTTAAAAATTGTATGCTCTAATTTAGATTTTTTTTACCAACTTGAATAAAAATTTTTCCAAAAAAAAAACTGTGAATCTACGAAAATGTGTTCCTTATTGTATATTTTGTACATTTTCTATACTTATTTATTTCTCTTATTAGAAAGTGGATATTTTTTCTAAGAATTTTTATTCTTTTAATTTTATTTTTAATATTTCGTGAGTTAGATTGTTTCAAATAATTTAATAATTTTCCATTTAATATATGATAACAATTGTTGAAGCAATTTATAACTAGATTTGTAAAAATGGGATCTTTTTACTTTTTTAAATAAAAATATTTTTTTAAAAACAATGTTTTTATTTAAATAAATTACACAGAATAAAAGTATGGTTCATTTTTGTATTTAGGTGTTGGTCTAGCAAACGGTGAAAACCATAAAAGAGAGAATCGTCCAAACACGGCTTGAATACTTTTCCACCTAGATTTTTTCACCCACCTTGCTTCTTCCTTTTTAAGTTGTTCAATGCCAGTTTCATCGTTCCATATAGCTTGTACCTGAGTGCCAAGCATAACAGCTGTAAATATTGCGAATAAAAGCGCCTCAAATACTAGAAATAATAGAAAAATCACTGTTGCCGGCGGCGAATATGTTGTACATTCTTTCCATTCATGTCTTATACACATTAAAAATTGATTAATTGCTAAAAATAGTGAATGTAATGATATTGTGGCTATATAAAACTGAAAAATAAAAAATACTATATGTATATCTATTTTTTTAAATTATATATTTACTCACAGTAAACAACACAAAATATTTTTGATTATTTTCCCCTACACAATTATTTACCCAAGGACAATGATGGTCCATTTTTCGAATACATCTATAAATTTAGATACATTTCAAAATAACATTTATTTGTATATTTGTACTACCAAATGTATTAATATATTAATAAAAACATAGTAATGATAGTGTACCTTTGACAAACCGAGCAGTGATGAGCTCGATCAGGTTTAATACTGCAACACTTTGGACACTTAAAAATGACTTGGCCTTCCTTGAAACCCATTTGTTTAATCATTTCTTTAGTAGCATTACCTTTTGGGACAGCGCCCTAAAAACAGTGTTTTCTTTAAATAATTTATAAGAAAAGTTGTTAAGTCTTTACTTACTGGATCAGTAAACATAGTTCTAAGATGTGATGTAAATGCTAGAAAGGTGCATATTTGGAATAAAATCATATTTACACCACTGTAAATAGGATACGGACTGGGAATCAATATAACAAACATAACAACAAATTCAGCATAAAAAATTAGTAACCACGTAAGAATTGCACATATAATACCACATATATCCCTAATACACCAAAATCTTCCACCACAACATTTATTATGTGAATCCACTTCTTTTCTAAATGATATATAATCGTATTCCATCATGATTGTCTAAATTTTTCTTTTCTTTGAAATGTTTACATTCAAGTATCACTTTTGAGGTTATATTTTTATATACTTTAATATTTATACTACATTTTAATTAATTAAGGTGATATAATTTTTAACAAAATTATTACAATATGATATATAACAAATAATCATTATTTTATTTAATATCCACATCAATGATTATCTACCCAGTACCCAGAGAATTGTATCTACATATTGGAGTACCTTGGTTTTCGATTCGATTTTTTCTAAAACCTTCGAACATGTAATAACCATTTACACCGACAATCAACTGGAACAAAAACGAGTGTTCCAGAGTGTTCCAACTTCCAACGATAAGCTTATCAGCCATATTTAACAATATTTACAATTTACAATTTACATAAATTTTGGATTTAATTGTTGATTGCTGATCTAATTTGGACAGATGAATAAGTTATGAAAAAAAGAAATTGATTGAAGTTTAATAGAACCATGAATGGCATATTGGCATTAAGTCACTTTTGTGAAATTCACGGCCCTTGTGTTATTTTGTGTACACAAAAATGTGCAAAGGAACCAGTACAACTTCCACACAGTTTAACAGTGCCGTGGTGCGAAGCCTGCGAATCAATCGACTTAAATCAAGCCTTTGTTAGTCGAGAAAAAAGTATTTGTTATGTAACTACTCGCACACCCCTTCAACAAGACATTGCTTTCCTTTTAAATCAGGCGACTATTAGAAGTTTAAGTTGTGAAGTAAATATTTCCAAATTTAACACAAGTTTATAAAGATATGTAATTTGAATTATTTTCAGGAGATGAGTAAGGATGGAGGTACAATTTACTTCGGTGATAATGAAAGAGGACACGTTTTAAGCCACACATTTGCAGTGCACGATTCATTAGCCCGTGGATTTTTCCGAAAATACAGTATACTGATGTTGATGAGAGATCAAGTATGTTTGTTAAACAATTGGACAGTATTAACAAAAAATATAGAAAAACTGGCAAACGAAATTCAAGAAAAATCTATTAAAATAAACGACGCTGAACAGGCCCAACGTTCTCAACGTGCTGTTCGACAAGCACAACAATGTTCACCAAGTACGCCAGTTCGCTCTTTGGCCCAATTATGTGGCGAACCAGCAATTTTTGCTCATTTTCATCTTTGGTTCACCTGGCTTTTAAGTTGTGAAACATTAGTTGAAAAAAGTCGCAACATGCCTGATTTTCCTATAATTCCATCAACTTCAGTTCAGTTAAGACAGCTTGCAAGAAATTTAAGTGATCAAGTGTTGCATATTATTTGTTATGCAGTTCTTACTGGTATTCGTTTGGAAGCAAACACAAATAAATTACAATTATTTTATGATAATATTTTACCAAAAACATTTCATTTACCTACTAGTGGTGAAAGTTGTGTTATTAAATGTGATAATAATTTATGGACAATTGAATGGAATGGAAGTTTACCATCCAAAGTGCCTACATTACAAAGTCGCATCGAAAAGGTTTTATTAAATGATTTACCTGATGAGGCATTGGAGTCATATTTAATAAGTATAATTATGCATTGGTATAATATTGCTTGGGTTTTAAGTAAATCATTGACTGATAGTCCGGAGTTATTGGTGTCTCTTGGAATTCAAAAATGTGATATGCCTTTATTGTCTTATTGGACCGCACAATGTCGTCGGATTGATAGCTTATAATTATTAGAAATTTTATCTCTTTGTAAGTTACTTACATGTGTAGTAATAAAATTAAAATAGAAAAAAAAACGCGATTTTTTTTCTTAAACTATCACAAAAAGTCTTGATCTATATAAACACTCTTCTATTCCATTGCTATTTTAAAAGATCACTCCAAGAACATAATAGTATAAATGGAGTTTGAGTGTAATTAAACACCGATATAAAGCGCCTTTAAAATATTTTTTGAATGTTTAATGTCTACAAGTAAAAATGGTTAAAAAAAAATAAAATAAAATTTATATAAAATATATAATTGAGCATAAAATATCTTTATATAATTAAATATGTAATTACATCACAATAAGAAATAATTGTGGCACAAATAAAATAAAATTTTATCAAAAATTTGTATTTAAAACAATTCATGAAAGTGGTGTGACTGTGATGTATGTAGATTTACAATGAATCCATAGTGATAGTGAAGATTATAACTATATAAGCTTTTCTAGTGAAATTGCTCATTTCATGAAAAGATTGGTCATTAACCATTTCACAGAACGTCCCCAACTGCATGCGGAAATGATTACTTAAGTTAATACATCTTAAACAAATATTGTTAATGTTAACAATGAAATGCTATCGCTATAGCTTTTTCATGACTATAAAACTGACTTTAACCAAATGACTGACTATGTGGTCTTCATGTAACGCTTTCAGAACAACTTGACTTAATAATAGTATCAATAAATAGTACGAATATTTATATTCTCTAAAAACTCTGTTTAACAAATACTCTCTTCACGATATTACAAGTGTTTCATGAAATGGTTAATTTCATTAGAAATTTTGCAAATCAATATTATACAATAAAATAGCCCATCCAGTTTGATATATTAAAATCGTTCGTTTCAAAATGTTCATCTTCACTTAAGATATTTGTATTTCTTTTTTCAATCATGTCAACATTGTCAACACATACAAAATCTACAATCCATTGAATTTATATAAATTAGTAATTACATGTTGTGTTTTCTGCGTGCTGGGGACTATAATAGCAATCGGCTGTGATCGGAAAATCATGAACTTATGATATATGGTTTTTTTGGTGTTTCAAAACATTTTTTAATTTAATTAGACACCAAAAAATACGATTTTTAAATATTTTGAAACTCCCATAATTTTATAGACCATTGCACAACGAACAGAGTATAATCACATATATAATTTGTATACAATTTTAAGTGAAGATATACGAAACTGCTGCTGTTCGAGCTGTATGTGAAATTACATGTAGTCTTAGGTAATATTTAATTGTTAAGTATTTTAAGATTTTCTAAATTTATTTTCAGATAGAGATATGTTAGTAATCGACCTTACATTTCCATTTTCTGTATTTTCGTTATCATGCGATTCACTTTTTCGCGATGATGGCCGTGATACATTTAATGTTGGCAAACCGGATGGAATTTTCGAATTTCTTATAGATGTAACAGTTATATTTTTATTAGGCAATGAAGATTTTGTTTGATATTTAAATGATTGTGTTACAATCGGTGTTGAATGAACTGTATTTGTGGACATTAGTTCTATGATGGCCTTATCGTTTTCATTATTTTCCATACTAGTTCGACGTTCCGGCGATATTGGTGGACTTTTTGTCATTATTGTAGTCGTGGCAACTGGTATGCGTGACTTAATTGGAGGAGTATCGGGTTTCATTATCGGAGACTTTTTTTCGAAATTCATCTTTAACAATTCAATATGTGTTTTTGATTCACTATTTGGTTTACTTAATTTATTCTCGTAACTTGTAGTTACGAATTTTATTTCTGGTAATTTTTTTAACTGTTCTTCAGCCAATTCATTAATTTTGTGCATTTCTTTTTCACCATCGATTTTATTCGAATTAATTTGAATAGTTTTTTGTGGTTCATCTGCTTCTTTAATAAATTCATCCAAGTTAAAGTTTGGTACATTCGGTTCAACTGTGGCGAATTTTTTTACATAATTTTCAAATGCATTCTCAAAATTTTCATCATTTGGATTGATTTCAATTTCTGATATATTTGGTGTTACTTTTATTTCTGTTATATATGTAAGACTAGTGTTTTCACTGCCTACTAATGTTGGAGAATCGTTTGAAAGGTTTTTTGGTGATGATATACGTATTGTTGATTGAATTGGTGTTTCTAAAGCTGTTGTGTACAAATCACCAGTTTCATTAATACTCAATTCCAAACTATGTAATTCTGTGTCCCCATTATTAATCGTAACATTGCTTATATTTTTAAAAGTGTCTTCTTCTGACTTGGCATCATCAGATTTTGGTAAATAGTTATTTATTCGTTCTAAACTTTCAAAAGAAGTACGTGATACTTTAATATCATCTGATATATTAATATCGTCAAATTGCTGTTTATGATTTTTTTCGTTAATTAAATATGTTTCCGTTAGATCTGGTATATTTTTGTTCTGATCTATTGGTTTGGTCGTTACAGTTTTTATTTCATCTGTAGAATTTTCAATAGAAAAATTTTTCTCAATTTTTCCTAATAAATTGTTTGAATCTTCACAATCTTGATCAATATTTACTTTTTCATTCTCAGTTACAAATTCAACTATTTCATTATTTGGCCAAATAATGTTTTTTAGTACGTTGTTGTCGTCGTGATTCAATCCACTCATCACATTTTCTAGTAAAGATTTATCTTCATTTAAATTTATATTGCCTTCAATAAGTGTGTTAGATAAATTTTTATTGTCTTCGTCAGATACTATTATACTCTTAATTTCTTCGTCAACAATTTGTTCCTCGTCATCGTTATTGAAATTATTATCTGGCCATATTTGATTTTTTAAAATCTTTTCTTGAATATTTTCTTTCGATTCGCGGCGTATTTCATTAATTTTTTTTACAACTGCATCAAATTCTGGAGTTTTCTCACCAAAATCGCTGATAATATCAGGTGAATTGTTATCTTCACTATTCATTTTTAGTATAGCGTCTTCTAAGTTGCCCCATTCACAGGATTTTTTCAGTGTTCTCCTCTCGAATGTATTTAAACTGTCTAAAATCAGTGATAAACGAGGTGCTTTATTGAGCATTACTTTACCAAAATCATCGTCAGATTTCACGTCGAATATAATATCGTCACCTTTACGTTTTAATGTTGTTTTTGTAACTGTATCGGTAATATCTAAGCTCTGAGCACGCTCTAAAGTGCCAACATTCGTTTTACATTGTTGTATTTTCGTTAAATCCCCTGTACTGGCTGTTTTCCTATTCTGGATATTCTCGTCTTCAGCTTGATGAATTGTTATGTCGTTCGGATTTAATTCAATTGTGTTCACAGATGAATGATTATCTGTTTCCATATCAGAATCTGAATTATAGTCTTTGACTGGTTCTTCATTTTCTCCTGCATCAATCGAATCGTCAGAAAACGATTGTATTTCATCGTACTTTCTATTTGTCTTGTCTTCTGGAGGTGCTGGTGCTTTACCTTTTTGTTTCTTCGTTGATTTAATTTCGTCAATATTATCTTCGGAGTTTCTTCGATTCCGTTTCGCCATTAAAGCTGCATTAAACATATGACTAGGAATTTCTTGTGGAATACCGTTCTTGTCTCTTTTAATGCTTGAATTTAAATCTGTGTTTCTACATTGTTCTTTTTCTACTTTATCTGATTTTTTCTCGCGTTTTTTAATCGGTGGTGCAATACTTTTGGATTCATCCATTTCATCAGTCATGTCTTTCGTATTTTTTTCCGTATTTATATTGTTATCGTTTTGAACAATTTCATTTATTTTTGAACTTTTTTGTTGTTGTTGTTCAGTTGGCAAAACTTTAACACCAAATTTTTGATGTTTATTTTCTGTTTTTTGTGTTTCCACATCTAAGATTTTTTCTGGCATTATCTTTTGCTCGAGTTGTGTTTTTAATTGTTTCGGACTCAGGTTTTTCAATGGATTCTTTTTTGGTATAATTAAATGGGGTGATTTTGATTTTTTTCTTTCCAATGTGGGCATATTACTTTTAGATTTTTGTAAACTGGAATATTCATCTGAAGAGTTCTTTTTTGAAGACTTGTTATCCTACAGAAAAGGATATGATTATAAATAATATGTGGGTAATATTAAAGTGATTAAAAAGAAAATCGTTAAACACTTACAAAATTCAAATCAGTACAAGACGAACTCCGGTAAACAGGATGACCAGGTTGACGCCCTTGGCTATTGTCACTGTAAATAATCTTTCCACTTCTAGCTTCAATAATAACTTCATATGGACTAGCATAACTTAATATTGTTAAAGCATCTTCACATACCATATGCTCAAAACTCACTGTGACACTTGTAATCTTGTCACCTGGATTCAGTTTTCCTGATTCAAATGCAGGACCTCTGTGCAAGATGTCCTTAATATAAATTCCATCTTTTATATTGCCGCAAATATTAAAGCCTAAACCAGTAAAATCGTGGCTACGTAAAGCAACTACCTTCACTTTATCTTTCTGTAAAATATATTTTTATATGTAGATAGAAAGAGAATAATATTCAAAAATAAATTATACTTCAATGGCAGAATCATCCAATGTTCTTCGCTTTTCAGATTTTCTCGATAGAGCGCTCAATGGTGACCATTCACCCCATTTTGGAAAGGAATTATCCAAAATAGACTTTTTTAACGGGGTAGTACTAGCATCTAAATATAAAACTTTTATTCCATTCTATTCGGAATATAATAGTGTCTTAATTATATAATTATAATACCTTTAAATCCTGGATTATCAAATGCATACTCCTCTTTTCCTTTTTCTGGATCAGTTTCTAGTATCAAATGATCTGCAATTGTATTTTTTTTTGTTAATTCTTGGTTTGTTTTTAATCATATTTAATAATAATATACATTTTAAAAATACTGTTTGAACATTGATAAAATACGAATAGGGTATAAACCTATTCATTGTTAATAAATAGTTTAAATATTTATATTTAAAAGTACATAATACATACACATATTGTTATACCTAAAAGTACATTAATTAAAGAAAATCGGTTGTTAGACTTTTATTATATCTAAAATTTTGATAATAAATATATGTAGATAATTAATACTGATTTTGTCATATCCATTGAGAAAAAACGTAGTACTCGTGCTGAATTCAATAATTGTTGTTGCCTGCTATTATTGTTGACTCTTTTCTATCCGATTTACGCATTATATTCCAAAAAATTATGAAAATGAACAAACTTTTTTGCAAGTGTAAAATTTTTGGTACATAGTTATTTATATTCTTTTAATAATCTTAACTTTATAAAAGAGAAATAGAATTATTAACAAAAATACTTATTTATAGGAATGTATCAACTCAGAATAAAGAGAAATTCATCAGAAATAGAAATTATGTTAGTATCTACTTACTTATTTAGGGAAAACCTACTGGAAAATATGTGAAACTTTTCACTAAATGTTTTACATAATATACAATATACATAAGAGCCTTTTTATTTAATTAAATTCAACAATATTCGTTTAAATATAGGTACTTTAATCCTATACGTATTCAATATTCAACTTTGAATGTATACGAGTATGTAATTCTATAATATGCATTATATGCAAGTGCTTTTAAGGCACTTGTAAGTTGAAAAAATCGACGTACTTCCGGTAAATATTTTGTCATGTTTAACTGTGTATATATACACATATAGAATAAAAAATTGATTCACATCCGTCTATTATACATATATGTATGTATTTAAGTATAGATATTATAATGCTTTAGATGCTTAAAATATATGTATATACATACGAGTATGTATACCTGTTTTCCCTAAACAATAGCTTATAATACTGTAAAAACTAACAAGGAAATGGTACGTTGAAAAATTTTCCGTCCGACTTTATTGGTGACAATTTTTAATTTTTTGATGTGAATTATTAATTATTATAATTCCACTGGTACGTGTATATTATTATGTAATATTTTTTGCTTTTTTTTTATTAGGTATAGTCTTTTCTATAAGTACCTATATTACAATAGGTATGTATACGTATTTAAATGAATACATTCTTATTTTATTGTAAATGTGTAACGTTCTAAATATCCCAATCCTTGGGAACACCTTTCATATCAGTACAATAAATCACAAGAGTATAATTTACAACTATAAACAACAATTTCACAGATAAATATGTTTGCTGTTATAAAAGTATAAGAAATACGCATACGCCTAATAAGTCATAAAAATAGTAAGTAAATACGACTAATATGAGTATGTTAAAAAAGGAAGGAAGGAATTTTAACTAGCACACATATACATGGTTGTTGTATTGTGTGCCAATTTCTTTACTCTCTCGCTTCTCCTTTATTTGTTCAATATATTCAATAACAATAATTAATTATAAAATGAATGAATACTGAATACTTTATTTTAATACATAAACCTAATGTTTAAGGCAAAAAATGCTCTGCTTAATTAAAACTTAATAGATTATAATATATTTGCAGTAAAGTTTTTATGAGATATAGAGAAAACATTTAAAGAATAAGTACAAAACTTAAAATATCGTGATACTTAGGTATTTAATTATAATTTTCAAAGAATTGTATTGTTATTGCATTATACAAAAATACAAAATAAAATAAACACAAAAACTCGCTTAAAACGTCACTTTATCAATTACAAATTCAATAGTTCCCATTTTTTTTAACGAAAGAGAGTCAGAATAAAAATATAATTTACATAGAAAATAACAATAATAGGCATTATTAAAATATATATGGCAAAAGTCTCCACTAACCTTTAACGTTTCTTCTTCTTTTGTAAAAATAATAAATGAGGGTCAATAAAAGAATGGCCGTAAAAATGATACTTAAAATAACAGCAGTTGCAATTGAACCAGATCCATAGCAATTATTCTCAACTTCTTGTTGTGCATTCGCAGTATTCAATAATAAAATTAATATTGCACCAAAAGTATTCCATTTTAAACAAACATTGAATTTCATTTTAATATTTTTTATTAATAATACACAACAATATTATGGTTCATTTCCATACGGCCTTGTTTTCTATAAAATTAAACTGAAAAAAAATAAAGTAAAATAAATTTCATATTAGTAGGTATTTTCAATTAAATAAATAATAATTAATAATTTTTAGAGTATATGTATTATGTCTAATTCCTATATTATATACATAGGTATAGGTAAAATATAAATTTTTATTTAAAAAGCAATGTTGTTTACAGCATTATCCTTGAACATACTTCACATTTTTTATAATAAATTAGATAATTTAGTCGTAGTAAATAAATAACTAAAAGTTAAATAGACGTACATAGTACATAAAACGTCTATTAAAATTTAAAACTAAACCGCAACTGTATGGGTATTTCTATATAATGTTATTGCCTATTTGTGCATAATATCGGATCGGTGCATCCAAAAAATATTATTTTCTTTTTAAGAATAATAAAAGTGTAATTGTGTAATTATTTTATTTAATAAATTAAAGAAAATTATTTAGAATTTAATATCGCCGGCTATAATATAATAATAAAATGAAGAAAACTTGTACTAAACTCGTACGTACTCGTATAAGAGTTAGATTGTTGACTAATAAACTAATATTAATTATAAAATATAATTTACTCAAAAAGGTACCCAAATTTATATACTACTTATAGGTAGATATATGTAGGTACCTAGGTATAGCCTAACTACTTGATTGTAACCAATTCGAAACATGCATTCATGCAAGATATACAGAAGCAGTTAATTTTATTTCCATTGAAGCCGGTTTTCAGTTCTGTACCTATTCGAAATTATTTCTTTCAATCTGATATGTAATAATATTTGTGAAATACTTATTTATTCATTCACATTTTCACTAATACCTATACATATAAATATGTAAGTAGGTACCTATATTAATAATAATACCCACAGTCGTAATTGTTCTCATTGAAATGAAACTGGAAATATGGAATTTAATTATTTTACCTATTATGTTAATTTCACCAGTTAATTACTAGTAAGTAGGTTTAAATTATGTTATTTCGTTTATGCTATGATTTTATTATTTAATACTTATAAATTTCATAATCGAATTCGTAATATATTGAATATCATGAATATGATTAAAACTTTTATTACAAATTAAGAAAATTTAAACGAATAATAAATGATGAAGATTTAAATAAAATTCATTATAAAATTAGTTTTTATTAAAAATTAAAATTATATAAATAAAAAAAAGCACCTATTTAAGTATATGTATAAGTATATTTATTATTCCATACCTGTTTGTGAATGTTTATACATAAATTCCACAGGTAAAAATAATATTAATCATTCCAACTGAAAATTCTTTTTTGTAATTAAATAGGTGTAGATTTACTATATTTTTTTTTCGTTTATTAAAGTTTTTCAAATGAACATTTTAAAAGTACGAGGTATTATATTTTATTATAATTAATATATGTATATACCTACTTAACATACGATTTCCATTAGAAAATTAAGGTAAATATATTTGTAAACATTAAATGTTTGATTGTAACAGCTTCACTTTTATTATATTGTATAGTTATTGTACTTACATACATTTGTGGTATTTTCAATCGAATTTATACTTATATATCCACTTAATACTTTTAATTTACACCACACTATTATATATTTCGTTAGTACACATTCAAATAAAATTTAGATGTACCTATACGTATTCACATAATAAGAAAAAAGTTATAAAATCGAAAAAGAATGCAAGATCGACTTGGCCAGCTTAATAGACAGCAAATTCTGAAGCACAGGTGCGGTAAAACAACCTGCCGAAGGCTATCTTTGAACTTACTACCTACCTTGAATGACCGACTAGAACCGAAACCTGCTTGATGTTTATAATCCGTATAATCAACTCGACTGTATGTAGATTGTAGATGTTTTTCAAGAAAATCATCCGTACATTCCTTAATACCCAAATCTGGGGGCAAATTACCAAAAAGAAACGAGACGATCTGTTAGTATGTTAATAGTATTTTCCAAATGTCTATTATACTTAATGATTGCGAAATATTTATTTCAATTTTTACCTAATACGCAAATAGTGGGATGGAACTTTGGATTATTCATAGATTTTGTGCTATTTAATTTTAAATATAATTTTTATATATTATATGTTGAACCTAAATAATGATGATTCTTATGCATTTTTTATTTTTTTGTAATAAATATTTGATATACATATGTACTTATTAGACTTTTCAAAAACTGATTTAATTAATCCAAAATTAGTGTATAAGTCGCGACATCTATATAAGAATAAAGAAAAACTTCAATGTGTTTTATTACCACAGAATGTAGGTACATACATACATATTTAAATTTATATACCTAAAATTTATTTAAAAATTGTGGGTACATCATTGAAAGTGACCGATCTTCTCGGTTTGTCCTGTTGTATATCTAAATATGTCGTAGATGGTTTTATTTTGTTTGAAATAGTAGAAAATCGTCTCAAACTGTTGCGAAAATTGCTCATTCTTGTAAATGTGGTCTCCTTTAGAATATTTTCCGTCACGACTTTATTAATGTATTGTAAAGTAATTTCAGGAATTTTTAAAGAACTCGCATTAGGATTATTGTCTAGCCAAGTTAGAAGTTGTTTCATTACGCGAATTTCCTGTGCTGTTGTTATCTGAAAATTTATTATTAAAAATTAAAAATAGTCTAAACCAATAACTTATAAGTTTCTTTAAAAATAATATAACAATCACTTTTGTTAGAGCTTGACGAATTTTAAATTCATCCCTGGTCGAAATCCATATCAAAGTGGTACGTTTTGTGCACAACCACATATAATTCGATTTCCCTAACAAATTTTCCGTATTTTTTATATTCTGAACATCCATTAAAAGTTGAATCTACAATAAATTTAAAAATAATAATTAATCCATTAAACGTATATATTATGAAAGTAAAATTAAAAAATTTACCTGTTCAATAAATTGAGACTTCATTATGTTGTTTTAACAGGAATGAAGAATTTCGAAAAGTGACTTATTTTAATTAATTTTGACGAAATTATTTTTTTAATAAAGAGCAAAAGTAAACAAGATAAACAAATAATTATTTATTCATATCAGTTAAATTAGATTTATCCTATTTATTATCGATTTATTGTTGTTCATTTATTAAATTTAGTGTGTACATAATATTAAATATTAACTTTATAATATGTACATAAATTATTCACAATATTATAGCATAGATACTCGTATAAGGTAAAATTCAAATTTAAAAAATCTGTTACAAGTTTGGCTCCATCTATTGATATTCAGCAACATAAATACGGAGCATACAGTATAGAGGTTTTTCAATTTTGGCAATAGATAGTGCTAGCGCTAACGTCAAATCTTTCTGTTTTCGGTTTCCAACAAACATGGTGAGGATTTTTAACAAATTGAAAAATATTTTAATCATCCTTTTATAAATTGAATCTTTTTTAATTCAGATTTGTTTGTAATGATAGTATTTTCATAATGTGCATATTTTTTTTATAGGGTATCGATATTAATCATAAACATGACCGAAAGGTTAGGCGTACAGAACCAAAAAGTCAAGATGTATATTTACGGCTTTTAGTTAAAGTGAGTAGAATTTCTTTTTAATGAAACCATATATTGTTATTCTTATGTGTTTCAGCTGTATCGTTATTTGGCACGACGTACAAATGCTAAGTTTAATAAAATCGTATTAAAACGTTTATTTATGAGCAAAATTAATAAACCACCAATATCAATTGCAAGAATAGTGCGTTTAATGAAAAAGCCAGGCCGTGAAGGATTGACTGCCGTTATAGTTGGCACTGTTACAGATGATTCTCGCATTTGGGAATTGCCGAAGTTATCAATCTGTGCTTTACGTGTAACTGATACAGCTCGTGCTAGAATTCTCAAAGCAGGTAGATTTTTGTTTTGTTTACAAATAAATGTTTATTATATAAAATTATTTGTTTTTTAGGTGGTGAAGTAATAACTTTCGATCAGTTGGCTTTAAGAGCACCAACTGGTTCTAAAACAGTTTTGTTACAAGGTAGACGAAATGCACGTGAGGCAGTGAAACACTTTGGACCAGCACCTGGCGTACCACACAGCCATACTAAGCCGTTGGTTCATTCAAAGGGACGTAAATTTGAAAGGGCTCGTGGACGTAGGCGCTCATGCGGTTATAAAAAGTAGATTGTTTCCAATATATTACTGTATTCACGTTTCTTTTCTAATAAAAAAAATGTGCAGTAAACGTTTTTTTAACTGAATCAATTGTACTACTTTATCTTCAAGTAACAATTTAATACAGGGCAAAGAAGTACTTAATTTAATTGTACATATTATTGAAAATAAGTACAGGTTTACCTATTATATATTATTTTGATATTACTGTTGTAATATAAATTAATTTTTGGGAGTTATAATTGCTTATAATACAAACAATTACTATCAAAATTTAAAATTACTACTTACCTATTTAATAAAACAAATTGTTTGCATTTAATAACCGGAATAGAAATTAAAAAAATCTCACTTTCGAAAACCTTTACCGC
>SSSI01005732.1:0-21316 GCA_004796505.1 Oryzaephilus surinamensis
AGATACGGGCGTTGTACGTGTTGCAAAAAATTTAAATTACGAACGTAAATCTCGCTACGTTTTAACTGTATTGGCCGAAGATTGTGCTGGCGATATAAGCGGTGATATTGTACGATCTGATACAGCGGAAATAACCATCTCAGTGTCCGATATAAATGACAATCCGCCCACATTTCTTGATTCACCTTATTTGGCAAATGTTATGGAAAACATTATACCACCCAATGGTGGTTACGTGATCACAGTACAAGCATATGACGCCGATACACCCCCATTCAATTCATTGGTACGATATTTCATTAAAGAAGGTGACACAGATATTTTTCGCATAAATGCTTCGACTGGTGAAATTTCCTTGTTGAGATCGTTGGATAGAGAAGTGCAAGCTGAGTACACTTTGAGTCTGGTTGCCATGGATACTGGTAAGTAAAGTTCAAATACATAATATAGACAATTTCATTCTTATGTTCTTATGTACATCACTTAGGGTTGGTTTATGTAGGGATTTTAATTTAAATTTAGATTTAAATTTAGAATTTTGCTGTCAAAATACTTTTTAAAATATACGTATTTTAAAGTAAAATATAATTAAATTATAACTGAATTATAATGTTTTTATATTAATAATTCAACAACTAAATTTAAATGTTAATGCTTTAAATTCTCTATAAACATATGAATATGCGTGTTTAACTTTTTTCCAGGTTAAATCTAAATCTAAATTTTTAATTAAAATCCTTGCATAAACCAACCCTTATTTTATTTACTTAAAAATAAATTAAGGAAGTATTTTAAGAAAATAACATTAAAAACAAATGTACTAATTACAGAATATACTTCTTTAAACGCGTCCACTAGATAACTAAATAACAAAATATTAAAAACTGGATAATCTGTACAAAAAACTTGTTTTGTTCAAAATTTTTAAAGATGAATCACACAAAAAGGACAGTTTTGATTTAGGAAGTTTTCTAACAAAATTCCATTAAAATAATATAGAAAATTGTGAGAAATTCTTCTAAAATGTTGAATATGGTGGTGTACACATAGAAATAAAATTGACTCTATGCAATATTGCAATAAAATTAAAACGATGTTAATTCCACAATTCACAAACCATTTGAAATATGCCATTTTTTTTATTATTATCATATTGCATTCGCAATGGCATTTATTAGCATTTTTTTCCATTTGATCAAAGAAGGCATGCTAAGCAGTAAACAAGCTGTATCCTGTCAACAGGTGAAAAATCATTTTCTTGTCAACATTACTAAGTTTGATTAAATGAAAATATTTATCAAGTCAGCTTAAGATGATTGCTCATATATACATACATATGTACGCAGTTTTGTTACATATATGTATATGTATTTTATATTATAAAATTATATTTAGACGCCAAGTGTTTATTCATTTAATTACAAATTGTATCCTGCTTACTTATGCTTTTTAAATACACAACACACTTTTTCGTATTTTGCAATCAGAGAACATGAGAACGTATTATGTTTTCACTTTAATAGGATTATGAACTTACGATCAGAAATGATCAGTCAAGTACATGCATAAATACATGTTAATAAAAGCCGTTTATGTAGAAAAACTTGTATTTTGTTGTGTAGCTCATCAATTTCTATATAGAAATTAAAATTTAACCGTCAAAATATTACTATATAGTTAAATCTAAAGTAAAACGAGTTTTACATTTTATTTTACAATCGAGAATCAATAGCCACATTTTCAGTAAAAACAGCTATCAGCAATATATGATGAAGAAGAAAAAAAATTGTACACATAAAACCATAAATAGAAGTTAAGTATTGCAAAAGTAATAAAAGATTTAAAATATAAAAATACTAAATTCCAAGATTAAACAGCTGTAGAAGTGAACAAAACACCGCCCAGCATGAGTTGCTAATGACCCATACAGGCCAAATTTATCTGGACGAGTTTAACATTGATGTGTAACGCTGCTTTAATGTACACAATAAAGCACGATAAGAGGAGCAGACAGTTAGAATTATGCTCAACTCTAATTTAATACCGAAACATTTCAGCAGATAACGTCTTATACTAATAGTATATATTTATTTTATATAAGTTCGGAACTTTGACTATAGAATAATTAATGAAACCATCCACTTTCGCATGTATATTTCTTTCCCATCAAATAAAATATTCTTTTTCGTCTTTTTTATTTTTGTTCTTGCATCTTTTATAGATTCGATCAAACACCTGATTAGAATAACATTTGTACTAATTATAATATTTTATCAATGTCAATTGTTGTATAAATCTTCGGTTTACCTTTGTATTCAAATAAAATCACGGTATATTTGCATTTCGATTTGCCTTTCTCTATATACTTATAGGTATGTATGTGTTTAGTTTGTTTGACAAATTTCTGAGAAAAGATGGGAGTTGTAAAAGGACGACGGTGCGGTTCATCAACTTTGACCTGGTAATGGAAAATGCAAAATCACCCCCAATAATGCATATTTGACGTTCTCTTGTTAGCCATCGCCAATGAACCAGAAACAGTTTAACGGCTTCGATCACAGCTCACAGACCCCTTTGTCTCCATTCGTTACAATCAGTAATGTAGATGCTAATCGCGGCATCGTGAGAACGCCGACTTCGTGACAATTCATGTTTGTGACGACCGCCGGGGTACGTGCATGCCGCATATATACATATATATGTATATACGTACAATATATTAACTACCACAATTGAAATTTCCACCCACAAGTTGCTAATTTCACTATTGAATTTGAAAATATATTCGAAGACAAATAGTGAAGAAACAATTTTGACCAATTTTATATCAAAGAGTTCTTTTGCAATTATCGGTTATTTTTCTAATACTCAGTAACGTTACTTGAGCATTTTAAACTACCATATAAATTATTATACTTGATCACATTAATCATCTAAAGCACAACCAGTTTTGCGAATGTGACATTTAGTCATCAGCACTTGCTAGGTAGATATATATATATATGATCTTGTATAATGTATATGTAGTTAGACTTTCAAGATATATCAAAGAGAAAAAACAAAACCCATATTAATAATATTAGAACATAATTTCGCTGCAAGTGATAATAAAGCATCGATTACCGTATTTGTACAAGCTGAAGGGGCGTTTGACCCTAACTGACCTGTAGGGAATGAATATCAAAGTTGGAACGTTGCAAACCCAGTTATATATGTATATATATGTACTGTAGATAGGTAGGTACCGGGTACGGGACTTGTTTGGCCTTAGGCCTCAAATACTTGGATAGCAGACTTTGTCATATCTCGCGGTATTTAATAGAAGGTTTAGAAACGGGATATGGATGCTGTGTGATGGATAGAATAGTTTGTATTTTAATATTAAAGAATTATATATTATGTATAGTACTTGAGTAATAATGCACCGTTATTTTTGATACACGCAATTGTGCCATCTTGTCCAATAAATTTATCTATAAATGCACGTTTCATATATTATTATAATTTGCGATGATTTAATCATTGTGTACAAAGAACAGTACACGAAAAAAATAACACCTTACATATTTATGTGCAAATATGTACATATGTTTTACAAGAAATAACGTTGCACCACATTATATAGGCAGTGATACTGAAAATCGTGACTGAAAACTAGGCCAAACTTGCACAATTTAGGTAGTATCGTGATTTAACCAAAACCTGTATATCTAAAGTAAATATATTGATATCATCTTTTATAATTAACGTACTGTATAAAATACAGCCATTTAAAAAAGAGTTAATTTCTGAACATTATTTGTTATGTTTACGATGCATACATATAACTAGAATTATTATGTAAGCAAATTAATGCAATCGTGGTATATTAAGACTTTGTAGCTATAAATTTAATGATGAATAATAACAATGTTTGTGTCTGTTATAAAATAAACGCGTTTTGGTACTCTCTTTATCATCTTGTCTGAGTTGTATGTTGATGCAATATATGCGTGATATCGTCAAAACAACAGATGTGTCAACCTGTCGAACAAATGTTAGAATAAAATGGTTTAATTTCCCATAAAAATTGTAGTTTGTTAAGAGCGCCCCAGGAGGATATTTCTTATTTAATTTTTATGATATTGTACCAGATAAATTTTTGACAAGTAAAAGATTTTGAACACGAAAAGCTCAATCTTCGATACATTATACTTCCAGTTTTTAATTTGCTTGTTATATACAGGCCATCATGCATCTAAATTTGTCTATATGAAAAGAAAAAGCTTGCATCGTACTATTTTTAAATCAACTTTTTTTGACCAATATGTATTATATAAAATGTTGTGTAATATGGAACAATACATTTACACAAAACGATAAATCAGTTTGATAGCATCAGAACTGTGACGAGAAAAAACTGAGTGGTTGACCCGAGTTCAAATCTATAATAACTTGAGGCAAGTATAACAATACGCGAGGAGCACGATCTTTTACTTGTCTCTCGCTTAATGTAATATGTTGTTTGGTTTTGAGATACATATACTTTTATATATATATATTGATTGAGCATTTTGATTATGCTTGGTTGATAACTTGAACGTTAGTTAAGCTTCCTAGTAATAATGCCACCCCCTGGTGAGCGCCTTTAGTAAGACAATTGGATCAAAATATCCGATGAAGTATCATTAGACATTTTAGCACTCGTCTATTTATTCCATTATCGTGTTACTTAATCGTAATACTGAGATTGAGTTGATTTAATAGTGAACGTCTAGATCTGTTATAGTCATTTGTGAAATGATAAAAATTTTTGACTGAAATTATTTATCCAAGTTGAAAACGTGGCGCGTCAAAAGACAAGTTGATCGTCTGTGGACTCCGCCCAGCGGCCACCATCCGTCTTAATTCAAAACCCGGGAATTAAACTGCATTAAATATTGACGTTGATGCCCCATCGAAACAAAACTAAAACTTGAATAAAAGTCCCAATAAAACCAATTATTCATATTTTATAACGTTGCCCCAACATGACTTGCTCGAAAATTCATACTCATGTCATGCAAGTAGACACTAACTTCTTTCATATGTCAACTTTGGGGGCAATAAAATACTACCACTATTGATTTTTGTTTTTGTTATATTCATAAAAATTGTAATACGTAATTTTTATTATGTTGTCGAAAATAATGATAGCAATTATTTTTTAACCAACTTGATGACTGTAATAAGTCCCAATGGCTAAAAACATAATTTTAAACTTTGTAAAATATGATGATAATTAACTGATACAACTGCAATTTATTGCATTTCACACTCTTACATGAAACACAAAATTAAATATATACTATTATTATGTATACATATTTTGTTTATTTCGATTTGCAAATAGTTGTTGGTTTTGCTGAATGAGGCACCTAATTATTATTCAAGTGCCTTATGCCATAGACCGTGGGATCCTCGACATATAGACAAGTGTTGCATTTAAATATTCATCTAAGCATATACGTACTTCTTTACTTTGTAAATTTAATTATTAGCATATGTTGCATATTGTTTATTTTAATTAGTCACATTCATTTTACAAAGATTTAAATGAATTACTTATAATACTTTATTATTAAATAGACAATTTATATTTTTTCAGGTTCCCCACCACTTACCGGAACTGGTACTGTGAGAATAATCGTGCAAGATGTAAATGACCACAGTCCAGAATTTAAAAGACAATCGTATTTCGCCACAGTACCGGAAAATTCGCCAATTGGAACGTGGGTCTTGACACCTGTTGCTGTTGACATGGATGTTGGATTGAATGCAAAGATTCGCTACAGCATCCTAGGTGACAAAGTAGATCGTTTTAAAGTGGACCAAGACAGTGGTGTCATTACCACTGCACTGTCACTGGACCGCGAAGAGAATGACCTGTATTATTTAACACTAATGGCCCAAGATTGTTCCGCAACAGAGCCAAGAGCCACAGCCGTCAATTTAACGATTTTTGTGTCCGATGAAAACGACAATGCACCTACATTTACTGCCTCCAAATACGAAACATACATTTCTGATAAGACGAAAGCGGGTCAATTTGTTTTTGGTGCAAGAGCCACAGACGATGATGTAGGCGATAACAGTAAAATTTCATACTTACTTACTGGCCAACATGCTAATAATTTTTCCATTAACGAGAAAACGGGCGTCATTAAAGCAATGCATGATTTGTATAAATCAAGTAGGACAGTGTTTAATTTGGAGATTGAAGCTAAAGATGGTGGCAAAATACCAAAGAAAGCGAGCACTGAATTAAAAGTTTTCCTTAAACCAGATCATTTATTTCCGACATTCAGTTCTCCTGCGAAAACACAATTTACACTTGCGGAAAATGTGGCTGAAGGAAAATTAATTGCGAAATATCGAGCTACATCTCCGAAGAAAGGTGCTATTGGTGATATCAAGTATGCAATTGCCGGAGGAAATGTGGGAGAGGCATTAAAAATTGATAGAAATACAGGCGAAGTTCAAATAGCTGGCAAAGGTTTAGATTACGAAACATCTCCACAGTATGAAGTGTGGATAGAAGCTGAAGATTCCGATATGCCTCCACTTAGAAGTGTTCTTAAACTTACTATCAATGTAACAGATGCCAATGATAATGCACCAATAATGAATAGTCCTTTGTACAATGCGTCAATTTTAGAAGAAGAAACACCTCCGCAACTAGTTGTAAAGGTGCAAGCAAACGATGCCGATTCTAACGAAAATGGTCAAGTTACGTACAAATTATTCGATGATTTTGATGGTACGTTTGAAATTGACGCGGAAACTGGTGAAATTTATACAAATACGCGATTGGATCGGGAAACAATTGCTAGTTATGAGCTTGTTGTTGAAGCTTTGGATCAAGGAGTACCGCAACTGTCAGGAACTGCCACTGTTTTAGTTACTGTGTTGGACAAAAATGATAATCCACCTCGATTTACGAGATTATTTAGTGTAAACGTAACGGAAAATGCCGAAATAGGATCGTTTGTTATACGCGTAACCAGTTCTGACCAAGATATAGGTGAAAATGCGAATGCCACCTACAGTTTTACTGAAAATCCTGGAGAAAAATTCAAAATTGATCCAGTCAGTGGAAATGTTACAGTTGTGGGATATTTAGATCGCGAACAACAAGACGAATATTTGCTTAAAGTGGCTGCTGTGGATGGCGCTTGGCGATCAGAGACCCCTTTAACAATTACTATTCAAGATCAGAACGACAATGCACCAGAATTTGATGACACTAATTATATTTTCAATTTCCCTGAACTACAAAGAGACATTGTGTTTGTTGGGCAAGTAACGGCTACAGATAGAGATAAACAAGGTCCAAATTCAGTTATAAGTTACTCATTACATCAGCCCTCAGACTTATTCACAGTTGATCCAGCTTCTGGTGAAATATTTAGTAAACGCAGCCTTAGATATAAATACACGCAACTTGAATCATCGCCGGAAAACATGTATACATTGACAGTAATAGCTACGGATAATGGAAAACCACCAATGTCATCGGAATGTTTGGTCACTATAAATGTAGTTGACGCAAATAATAACGCACCGAAGTTTGAGCAATCCGACTACTTGTCACCAGTACCTGAAGATGCTATGGAAGGTCAGCAATTGTTGAACGTAATAGCAAGTGATAATTTAGATGTAGGAGTGAATGCTGAAATTGAATACGCTATCGTCGGTGGTAATGGATCGAATAATTTTGCAATAGACAGAAATACAGGATGGATTACTGTGGAAAAAGTGGGAAATGTCGGGAATGTGTACATATTACGAGTACGTGCAACTGATAAAGGTGTACCGCCACAACAAGATGAAGTGACTGTTACTCTTGTAGTAACAGGAGAAAATAAGTATTATCCTGTATTTACTGCAATTAGTTATCAAGTTATTGTGCCTGAAAACGAGCCGTTGGGATCAACAATTTTAACTGTTTGTGCCTCTGACAACGATCAAGGTCCTAATGGTATGGTACGCTATGAAATTTCCGCTGGTAACGAACGAAAAGAGTTCGACGTGGATCCAATTAGTGGAGCAGTTACGATTTTACAGCCACTTGATTATGATACCATTCAAGAGTACCACATTAATATTACAGCAGAAGATTTAGGCTTTAAACCACATAGAACAACTGCAATGCTTACTATTACATTGACTGATATTAATGATAATTCACCAACTTTCAATCAAACTTCTTACGAAACGTACATTTCTGAGAATCTTCCACCAAACAGTTTTGTGTACCAAGTTATAGCTACAGACATCGATTCACCAAAGAATGCCATTATTTTATATTCGTTTTCTGATGGAGACGATGCCAACGTATTTTATATTGATACAAAAACCGGTACTATTACTTCAAAAATTAGCTATGACTATGAAGAGAAAAATTTTTATGTATTAAACGTAGTTGCTAGTAATCCAGATTCTTCCATGTTTGGTACTACAAAAATTAATGTCCACATTACAGGCGTTAACGAATATTATCCAAGATTTATTCAGCCGGTATTTCATTTCGATGTATCTGAATCTACTGAAATCGGTACTATAATTGGCACAATCCAAGCAACTGATCAAGATATGGGTGATGATGGTAAAGTGTATTATTTATTTGTTGGATCCAGTAACGACCGTGGATTTACAATAAATGCAGAAACAGGATCGATAAGTGTATCAAGACATTTAGACAGAGAAACGCAAAGTAGAATAGTGCTAACAGTGATGGCAAAGAATGCTGGCGGAATTAGAGGTAATGATACAGACGAAGCACAAGTTATAGTCACTGTTCAAGATGGTAACGATCCACCTGAATTCTTACAAGACTTTTACGAAGCTGAAATATCTGAAGGCGCAAATATTAGTACGAAAGTAATAACAGTAAAAGCAATTGACAAAGACGTACGCACTCAAAACAACCAATTCAGCTATTCAATTATTGGTGGCAACACAGAACAAGCATTCAAAATCGATCCACAATCTGGAGAAATTCAGACGGCAAAATATTTGGATCGTGAAACGATACCAATTTATTCTTTAGTTGTAGGAGGCATTGACACTGGCATACCGCCTCAAACTGGCACTACGATGGTTAAAATTCACGTTACTGACATTAATGATAATGGACCAGTATTCGATCCGTCTCAAGTAGTGGGTCGTGTAATGGAAAACGAGCCACCAAATACCAAAGTGATGACTTTGTCAGCCAAAGATCCTGATTTGCCACCAAATGGTGCACCATTCACTTATAAATTAATAGGAGGCAAACATCGTGACTATGTTAAAATTGATAAACACACCGGTGTTGTAGTTACAACGAAAACAATTGATAGAGAACTTACTCCCGAACTAGATATAATTGTAGAAGTAGAAGACAGTGGCACTCCAAAGATGAAATCTCAGCATAATGTTAAAATAGTCATTTTAGATGAAAACGACAGTCCATCATCATCACGTTCAGTTCATGTATTAGTGTACGCATTTAGTAATGTATTTCCATTGGGTAAAATTGCTGACGTCCATCCAAATGATCCGGATATTACTGGCGATTACAGATGCAAAATTATTCAAAAACCAGCTATTAATGGAATTTTGACCATACCATCCAACTGTAATTTACATACTTCTCGTATTACACCTAGCCAAGGGTATTCATTATCAGTGTCAGGTAATGATGGCAAACATTCTGACGTAATATCTACTGTTACCGTTGAATTTTTTTCATTTAACAATGAAACTGTTGAAAATTCGATTACAATTCGTATTCCAAACATCACTGCACAACATTTTCTAGCACACAGCTATAGAGGTTTATTAGAAATACTTAAAAACATATTACATCCTGGTGAAACGTTGACCCTTTACAGTTTATATGAATCTGAGAATAGTTTAGAACTAACAATGGCTATTAAGGGACCTATTAGCTATAAAAGCAAATTTTATACGGTAGAAAAATTGGTTAAGAAACGCGAAGCTTTAGTAAATTTATTTCAAACTCCCGATGTAAAAATTGGATATTCTCCATGCAATGATAATACCTGCGAAAATGGTGGAATATGTACTGAAAGCATCACCGTAAATAGAGATACAAAAATCACAGATAGCCAAAACATTATTTTTACATCTCCAACAGTTATTCATGAATATAAATGCCAATGTGCAGAAGGTTTTACTGGTACTAAATGTAACAAACGTCAAGATCCATGTGCTCCGAATCCTTGCAAAAACAATGGCCAATGCAGACGGCATGGTTTCAATTTCCAATGTATCTGTCCTCCAAACAAAGATGGTCGCTTCTGTGAAATGGAACGTGGCGATGCTTGCTCAGAAAATCCTTGTCAGAATGGTGGATCTTGTCGCGAAAGTCCCGATGGTTCCTCATTCTTCTGTTTGTGTCGATCGGGCTACAGGGGCAATCAATGTGAATCACTGGCTGATTCGTGTAGACCAAATCCTTGCTTACATGGAGGTCTTTGTGTTAATTTAAAACCAGGATATAAATGTAGCTGTACTGACGGTAGATATGGCAGACATTGCGAGAAATCAACATATGGATTCCAAGAACTGTCCTACATGATGTTCCCATCTTTAGACGCCGCCACAAACGATATAACAATCATATTCTCAACTACCAAACCTAATTCTTTGCTGGTGTACAACTATGGCTTACAAACTGGTGGACGAAGCGACTTTGTTGCTATTGAGCTGGTTAATGGAAAAGCTGTTTTCTCATTTGGTGGGGCTCGTACAGCCATTACCTCCGTTACAGTAGGTGGAAAGACAAATAATTTAGCTGACACGAACTGGCATAAAATAACTGCCACGAGGAATGGTCGAGTTCTTTCATTAAGCGTATCTTCGTGCACTGAACATGGAGATGTTTGTGAAGAATGCAGACCTGGTGATAATTTGTGTTATGCTGATGATATTGGACCGACTGGGTAAGAATTTCCATAATTCCACATTAAAAATAGTTTTTTATTAATTTTATTTACAGAACGTTAAATTTCAACAATCAACCACTTCTTATTGGCGGCCTCAACAGCGCTGATCCAGTATTGGAACGTCCAGGGCAAATACATTCTGACGACTTGGTTGGATGCGTTCACAGTGTATCAGTGAATGGCCGATTCCTCAATTTAAGCCATCCTTTACAATCTGAAGGAATCGAAAATAAATGTAATCGGAAAGGATCGTGTTCAGCAACATCGAATGATCCCTGCTTAGGTTTTGGTACTTGTGTGGATAGATGGAACATGTTCAGCTGTAAATGTGGCAGTAATTTAATATCACCGAATTGTCACAGTGCTTTACAACCGATAAGTGTTACCAGTGGTGGATATGTTGAGTTTGTCATATCGAAAAAGCATAAAAGAATGCAACTACTCGAATCATTTTATGAAGGATTAGCTACCTGGTCGACAGAAAGACATGTTCGTTCTACAACTCCAATTCGTTCCTCGCTATATTCCGATTCTCCTGTAAAAAGCATTAGTTTTCTGTTTCGCACCGTTCAATTTAATGGTATTCTTTTCTATGCCACTAGCAACAAACATTATACTTCCGTGGAATTAATTGACGGCCAAATTGTTTATATCAGCAAATTATCAACCGTTGTAAATATGACTGGGCAACATCAAACTGTAACAGATGGCCAATGGCACAATTTAACACTCCATTCTTATAGTCGTGGCTTAGAAGTGATCCTGGATGATAATAAACTGGGTGAAGAATTAGATTCTTCTGGTGTACATGACTTTTTAGATCCATATTTGTCGTATTTATCTATTGGCGGAGCCCCACTTAACATGTACTATGCTCACGATTCCCAGCCAGCATTTTTTGAAGGTTGTTTCTCAAATTTCACCATCAACAACGACATACAACCATTCAATGGTTCTGGAAGCGTCTTTTCCGAAATTATATTTCATGGTAAAGTTATAAAAGATTGCAATGGTCCAATTGGAGTTGGTACAGCTGCTGCTCCTGATCCATTAAGCATTGGAATCACATTAGTTATAGTTTTCTTCGTTGTACTTCTCGTTGCCATATTAATATCATTCGTGGTATTCCGTTTAAGAAAACAGTACAAAGAAAAAGGCGGCGCACCTGGCAGTCCATCTGGAATTCATAGTAAACAGAATGGTAGCTCTGGCATGATTGGAAGCAACGGCTTGAATAGTGTTAATGATGGTGTTTTGGGCCGTGGTTTACATTCAGCAGACAATTCCTTGGGCTACCATTCTGAAAATGGGGATGTTATTCGTGGAATTGGAGGCCATCCACTAGTTGGACCAGAATTGTTGTCAAAGAAATACAAAGAGCGCGACATAATTCAAGGGGATTTACCACGACCACAACGTCCTGACATTATTGAGAGAGAAGTAGTGACGAAAAGTCCCCCCATGCGCGAAGAACACCATCCACCCCTTCCACCAACATCTAATCACAACCACGATCACGGCCCAACTGATTTAAACTCCGAAATACCTGAACATTACGATTTGGAGAATGCCAGTTCAATTGCACCATCCGACATCGACATCGTATACCATTACAAGGGGTATAGAGAAGCCAGTGGTGTACGAAAATACAAAGCTACTCCACCACCGGTGGCCGGATACCACCATAAACATTCATCCTCACAGGCACAGGCCCAACATCGCCATTCACCCCACCATCCTACAGGATACCCTCCAAGGGCGCCACCACCCGTTACTAGTCCCAGTTCTAGACCGCACCAAAGTACTCCATTGGCACGACTTAGTCCTAGTAGTGAAATGAGTGCCCAACAGCCAAGAATATTAACATTGCAAGATATTAGTGGTAAACCACTGCAAACAGCTCTTCTAGCCACTACTTCCAGTTCAGGTGGTGTTGGTAAAGACGTATTGCATAGTAATAGTGAGCGTAGCTTAAATAGTCCAGTAATGTCCCAGTTGAGTGGACAAAGTTCAAGTAGTAGAAAAGCGGCAGCGCCGCCTCCAGTCACTTCCACTTCACCTGGTATGAGTTTGACTGCAGAGGAAATTGAAAGACTGAATTCACGGCCACGTACCTCTAGTTTAGTGTCCACACTCGATGCCGTTTCCAGTTCGAGTGAAGCGCCTAGAGGCAGTGGAAATAATCATTTAGGCCATATGCGTCATTCACCAGTGCCAGAAACACACCATAGTTCTACTACCACCGACGAAAGTGGCAACGATAGTTTTACATGTTCAGAAATAGAATACGATAATGCTAGTTTAGCTGGTGATAAATATAAACAAAACGAACCGGAATCGAGACGAAATGATTCCAGTACCATCACTAAGAATAATATTCCACCACCATCGTACGATGGCTTTGATTCGTCGTATAGGGGTTCGATGAGTACTTTGGTGGCATCTGATGATGAACTTGGAGGACCAATTTATCGGCCTTCTACAGGTTCATCACCAACCACAGCTTTAGGCTGGGATTATTTGCTCAATTGGGGTCCAAATTTTGAAAGTTTAGCTGGTGTTTTCAAAGATATAGCAGAGTTACCGGACTCAGTTAATGGACGTGTACCATCATCCTTAAGACTAACTAATGCCCCTAAACCATCTGAAGAATATGTATAGTGACATTTTTTGTATAGTATTGTGTAAATTATGTATGAACTTTTAAACAAATTTAATACGGAACCTTGTATCAAGGATTGTAATAATTTTTCTTGCCATATTTTTTTGTAATTTTATTTGTAATATAAATAATAGCTGTTTTCCTATCAATTTTATAAAGACTGTATATAAATTCTACTAAATATCAGTGATTGTAGAAATATTTAAAAATGAATAAAACTAACTTAAAATTAAACTGGTTAATTATTTCTTATCCTATAATTAGATAATATTATTTATAATTAGTTTATTACTTACGTTAATAATGCCAGTATTTGCGTTTTACGACAAATATTTTACGATTATTTTCACATGTAATTTAAATAAATTACGAGCAATTACGAGTAAGTATTGTACCTACATATATTTCTCAACCTCCACAACATAATATTAAAAACAGGACATTTAAATGTACTGTGGGGTGGTCAACCCAAAAAAAATAGTTACTAATAAAATTTTACAAGATATACATATGAGTCACACTTTGATTTTGGAAAATTGGTATTAGAATAATACAATGGAATGGAACTTCCCTAAATCCAATCAAAAAAATTCCACATATAGAAATTTTGAATTACAAAAAATACTCACCAAAGTGCTATAGAGAAATAATAACTTGAATTTAGGTGCTAAAAAACCAACAATAATAATACGCTAAAATTAATTTTTTTAATTGTTAAAATAATAATCCCTAAAACAACAAAACGTGATGGGAGAAATACGACACCGACCGATATAAAATAACCTGTGCTGTTGAGATCTTTTGTGATATTTTTTAGGTTATTATACAGTTAAATTATAAATATGTATTAAAATTATATGTGTTTTGTTTAAATTTATATAAAAGATGCATAATAAATATATTTAAAATGCATTACGGAAAATAAACTAAACTGAAAAAATATTAATAGCACAGCAAAAAATCTTTTAGTTTCTTGGTATACATATATCATACTCTTTTAAGGATGGAAGAAATTGATAAAATTATTATAGAATCGTTAAACAACTTGAACTGGTACAGTAGTAAACTTTTAACATATGCCTTTTATCAAAATTTTCCTTGTTTTAGTGGAATTGGCAATGATATTGAAAGCCTGAAACATTTTGATCCCGATATGGTTGTAAACGCAATTGCCACTTGTTTACAATCCATACAGCCTGAACATAAATTCCCAAAGAAACTACCAGCGTCAATGAGTCAAAAACTAAAAGTTGCCATAGATCTATCACAGGAAATTAAGAATTTGGGCTTTAAAGGCGACATGGGCTACCAATCTATTTTATACTCGAATGATATTGAAATTCGACGAGTTTTAATGTTTTTGATAGAACGATTGCCTCGTGACGAAGCCAACAAATCGCTGCAAATCGTACAGACTGGTTATGCACCTCGTTTATTGCGAAAAATCGAGGACAATTTAAGATTATACGAAAAACAATTATGGATACCAGCTTCTTTACTTCATTTTGGTGTTAGAGAATGTAGTGACGGGTATTTAGTCCATAGCTTAGGAAATTCTACACCTTTACAAAGTATTAATTTAATTATACCAAATTCAGCAGATTATTCCGACGGTACGTTTACATATTTTGTGGAATAAATTTGTTAAAAGTAGATTTCTTACAGAAATGAAGCAATATTTCGTACATATAGTGCCTGATGTTACAAAGCAATGCTCCAACTCACAATTAATACCTTCTTTACTATTTAACGATTGTAAATTTGATAAAAATGAAGGAATATTTAATTTGTTAAGAAATAGTCAACCATTAGAAGCCGAAAATGAGGCTTTTAGAGAAACTGATGCAATAACAAGCGCTATTTTAAATCAAACTAAAGAACCAATTCGAAATAATTCCACTGTTAACGAAAACATCCAAGAAAATAACTTAAAAGCCTTAGTAGAAACTGTACGTGAAGAACAGAATATGTTGCAGGAATTAAGCGAGACAAAGAAACGTTTAGAACAAGAACTAATTGAAGTTAAAGAACGCAAAACTGATGAAGAAAACGCCTTGAAGAATATAATGAACAAGATCAAACTAAAGAAACAGACAATCGCTGTTATAAGTAATGAAAATAATTTGGTGAAATTGAAGAAAAAAGTCGACGAAGCAAATGAACATTTAATTGATTTGGCAAATAAATGGAACGAGATTCAAACACCACTTTTAGAGGAATATTGGTCGTTACAGAACACGTTAAGCAAAGAACAACTCAGTATACAAAAGGAAGAGGAAAAATTTCAGAATGTCAAGTCGTTGCACATAAATCTGGAAAACGATTTGAAGGAAAAAGAACTGTTAGAGGAAAGTTTGATAAAAAAATGCCAACAAACCAATAACAGCAACAATAGATCGCATTACACAAGAAGAATATTGGAAATAATTGGCAATATTAAAAAACAAAACGATGAAATACAGAAAATTTTAAATGATACCAAAGATGTGCAGAAAGATATTAACAATTTAACTGGACAAGTGGACCGTTCGTTCACTTTAGCTGATGAAATAATTTTTTCCGTAATTTTCTTTAAATTATAATAAAATTTCCATGTACGATCAGTTTTTTTTAGGACGCAAAACACGATGAAACTGCAAGAAAAGCATATAAGTTGTTGGCTGCCTTGCGAGACGAGTGTAATGCTGTTTTAAAAACAATTACAGATTTGGGCTTGACCGAAAGGGAAACGAGAAACTTGCAAGAACAGATTGAAACAGAAAGTGCAAAAGAAATTGCTATCAAATTAGAGCAAGTCACAAAAGATATTGAAGAAATACGGAAAGAAAGTCAAATATTAATGAAATAATCATGGTTTTATTACTTTTTTATGTAAATTGTAAATGTATGTCCTATGTATCCTATTTAAAATAATATATTTTATAACGCTTTTAAATATAAATTTATCTAAATCAAAAATAAATATAAACTTAATTTATAAGGTACTTTTTTCCGTAAAGTTGAGTTTTCTTTACAAACGCTGACGATTGTATAGGACTGTCTTCTTCGTAAAATGGATTCATGGAATGTTTAATGTATGTTTCGTACATTTCAGTAAAAAAGTTCTTAATACCATCATCGTTTCGTACGTCGTGTACAATAACAAATCTTATTAAAGTGGCTGTTACAAATGCAGAAACAAACCATTGATTAAACTTGTCCACCGACTTTAAATACATATTGTGCGTTTTCCATTTATGTTCGTCCAGTAAATCTAATGCCGAATGGGCTATAAACTGATTTAAATGTCGATGATCATCTTTCTACAACGAAGTATTGAATTGTTTTTAAATTTTGGGAAATAAAATTGTTTACCTTTGGATCTTTTGCATTTGTAAACTCCATCTCGAATAGTGGTCGATCTCTGTGTCCCACAATTACAAAATAATAAGAGCCTATCATTTTATTTTGTAAAATAGTAAATTTATTTGTTTAAAAAACCAACAGTTGTGTGAAAAAGTAAGGTTAGTGATATTTGTCAAACTTTTCACAGTTTTCTTTACTTCGTAATGTACAACTGTTTATCGATAGATGTCTATGTACGTAATAAGTTTTAAAAAATTTTGAAAATTCAAAACTTTTTCCATTTAATCAGTTATCAGTCTTTAGAGAGCTAAAATAACTAACTAGTAGAAGTGAAAGAAATAAAAATTTATTTTAATCTAACGATAATTTAAAATTAAAACTTTACAAATGTTTTTAACATTATCGATCTGCGAAAATTTCAAAGATTTATGTATTTTTAAAGTTCGTTAGCAATCATTTCAACATATCTACATACATAAAAAACCCTTTGAAAGGGTTCCTATTCATAATTATACAATATAGTTCTTTAAATCTGAAATACTAACGTATAATTTATTTGAGGCAATTATTATTCTGTTTTTGTTTAACTATTTTATACAATAGACAAGATGAATACGTTTGTACTACAATATTTTAATTAATTTTAATAAGAGTCCTTTACCTACATAGAATTCTTATCGATAAATCTAAAGTGGCAATAGCACGTTTCAATCTGAAATGGGTTTTTGAAATGCATTTAGAACGAGACTAAGTCATTAAACTACTAATGTACGTATTTATTCAAATAAATTATTTGTAAAAATGATAATGGCCTAAGGGCAAAAGCAAAACTCAAGTAAACAAAAATACTTAATATACCTATATAACTTATTTAATACTTAAACATTTAAAGTCCGTTCCAGACAACAATCTATTAATACAAACTCTAGAAAAACAACATCATTAATTACAGTTTTTTATTCTATTACAGGTTTTGTTTGATTAGTGTTAGCTAGATAATTAATATATCTGTATGAATAATAAGAGTTCGTAAAAATTGATATTTTTTTTGTTAATTATAATCATTATTCAGTTTTAATTTGTTATTTCTTCAACAAGAAAAAACTATAATTGATATTTGAAAAATAATTCTTGACGTATAAATGAAGTTAATTTGCAAAATTAAAAGAAAGAAAAATGCAATGAAGTCCTTTTATATATCAAAAGAATAACACAATTTTATTTATTTTCATCTTATACGCTTTATACTACAGAAGAGGATACGTAATATCCTTTATATGTCATCATCATAAAAGCCTCCCGCTTGTTTTTAATCTCGACACTCAAAGGACTTTCCAACCCTGGCCAATTTATGCAAATTATCATCTCTGCTTTGCACCCTACACCATATATATATGTATGTAGGAGGAGGCAGTAGCAAAACCCCTTCATTTATAATATGATATATACTCATTATACGCTTTTGGCTTAATATAGGTACACATATATATATCATTCGCATGTAAACACTTGACAATCTGAAAGTGAATGAGAGCGAGCACCCTGCATGCATGCTTGTTGATGCATATGGGGGAGAAACGACGACCACGACGCTGACGACGACGACGACGACAACAGCATCAGCGTCGCTAACCAATCAGCGGTGGTACAAATGACGCTGCCTGCGTCAGCAGTATGGCGGCTAATATAATGAATGTAGCGCGCCCCTTGGTGCTGTAATCTACCCTTACATCAATTTTGCCCCCAAGTGTATTCATTACAAGCCCCATGACGGCGCTATCACACTACAAATGCGCATATACACACATATTATGTAGACTGTAGGGTGGTTTTGTAATGGTTTCAACGATCACACGCATAAAGCGACCATATATAACATATATATGTATATATGTTGGGGATGGTGGAAGAGAGGAAGCTTTTCAAAAGGATTTTATTTTGGCCATTATTATTAAATGCAAATCTGACATGGAACGAAACTAATTTAAAAGGTGGATAAAGAACATTTAATCTTGTAATGAAGAGATTGAAACAAGAAAATACAAAATATAATCAATTACTATGTTTTTTTTAAATGTTAGGATCTTGTTTACTTTACGAACTTCTTGTGAAATAATAGGTACATATTTTTAGTATTAGTTTAAATATTTGTGAAGAAGCTGAAACCTAATGATATCGTTTTTCCATTAACGTGATTTTATCTTTTATATAGTACTTTTAATTTCGGTTTGTGATTTTACAATGAAATTATGTTTTGCGATTTTCTGCAGTCTTTAATTTTCAGTTTGTACGAAAATTCAATTTGGGAAATTAATGGTCTTTTCTAAAAGTTTGATATCATGCTGAAGTAACGTTGTTATACAGATTTGTAATCACTTTGCAGATTATTCATATAGTATTGTGTTGCTTGGAATATAAAATAACTTTTGTTGAATGTGTTATTTTCTAAATTAAATTAAATATTAATATACCTATATTTAGACGTGTGTGGTTGTAAGCAATTTTATTAAAAGTATTTAAAAGGTCAACTCCAAACTTCAATTAGTCATAATAAATATGTATAAGTATAGCGATATAGCGAATATAGCGATTGTTGCTTTCATTATTGGAAAATTTGATCTAACACTTAAATATTATATATTCGAATGTCCAAGTATATTCATTGAGTATAGGTATACCTACTCTTTTAGGGCCGATGTTACAATGAATAATTTACTTGTAATTTAGTAGTGAACTAATGAAAGTGTAATACTTATTAATAACATAGTTTGATGGTTTAACTAAACTATAAATTTGAATATCGATACCTACTAAAATTCACTTAACTTTGATTCTACGTCTATAATATTAATAATAAGTAATAACGCAACATCTTTAGTCAAAATTGCACACATATACAGTATTAAGTTCAATTTGAAATAAAATTCATTCAAATTATTACTAATTTATTATTTTTCAATTAAAAAAGACCCATTAACCCAAAATAAAATATTTATTCAAATTTTAAAACTTAAAAGGATTTTTCACATTTTATCCAAAAATAATATAGATAATCATTAAAAACTGAAACGATTTTTCCTTTTCCAATAAAAAACAACTACAATAATACACAAAACAACACACATGCACCAACAAACATATTTCCTAACTAAAAATAAACTCCATCGTGACGCTTTATTTCATATTTTCAACGACACAAAGGCCGATTTTCATTTCCAGAATTGTGTTTTATGTGTGTATTCTGGAATATATATATGCTGAACATATATGGTCTCTAAACAGGATATTAAAGTCCGGACTTGAGTTGAATAGTGCGGTTTTCCCAGTTTGCCTATATATATATGTATGTGTGTATGTATGTGCAGTTGTTGATTCCAGAGCCAGAGCGTGTCTGATTATGTAATATCCTGGCATGCATACTCCCGTGGGACACTTAATTTTCTTCAATTCTCCATTTTCCCTCGTTTCGTATTATATATATACGTACAAAACCCCAAAATGGATGTATATTTATATAAGCAGAGACTTTGTGTGTTGTGTCGCACTCTTCTGGCATACTCCCACCGATCTGAAAACATAAATGGATCAACAGAGCAATGCTTTTACTCTGGCCGTTTTACGCTAACGCGCACGGGGCATCGGTGACTGCGCAATAAAGACACGGTTCAAATTTTAAATACCTATGGCTAAATGAAAAGAATTTAAAAGAAACAATATTTTAAAATTGGTAAAAAGTTTATTGATTTTTAAAAATAATTAATCTCGTTAAAGTCTTTCTTACGTATTCTCCCCCCTTATACATACCACTTTTGAAAATTAATATTTTTTGGAGGATCACATTTCAAAAATTGTGACGGAACAGCATATTTTTTCAATATTCGCTTATTGTGTTTTAATTCGAAATCTGTTGCCAAAAAATGTAATGAGCAAATGCTCATGTTCTCATTAAGCTCATCTTCATTTCTACTGATTGCTTTGGCCCAACTATGACGTCTTTCATTGGTAAATCTGTATTATTATTTCAATGAAAAGTATCGAAAATACTGATACGGAATTATTATACTTACCGAAAATAAGAAACATTTGCGATTTCTCCTCGACTTCGACAAAACGGCAATACACAACTTCTTGGCATAATTATTGATAAAAAACAAACACCACAAAACAATAAATAATTAAAAAACGACCAAAACTATATTATATAAGATTATATATTACACTTTATATATTACACTTTTAACTTGAAACACGTCTAACCCGAAAAAATACAAAAGCCAAATGAATTATGCGTATTATATATTTTTCAATAGAAACAAAATGTTTGGGGAGGGTGAGA
>SSSI01005734.1:0-81352 GCA_004796505.1 Oryzaephilus surinamensis
GGAACTTCATTTATATAAGAACAACATATATACGAAATTTCAGCTTTATAGCTCTATTCTGTCGCAAGTTATCGTGCTTACAAAACTTCAGCGATAGTTTAACGCCCTTTTGGCGACACCGATCAAGCCCATTTTCAATAGGGAACTTCATCTATATAAGAACAACATGTATACAAAATTTCAGCCCTATAGCTCTATTCTGTCGTGAGTTATCGTGCTTACAAGATCTGCGTACGGCGACGGCGACGGCGACGGCGACCACAACGGACAAAAAGTCCATTTATATAATATTTTGTTTTTTCAAACAAAATATAACAAGGATGATAAAAAAAATATAATTTTCCATTTAAATCAACAATATAATAATTTAACAAAGGCACACAAATATACACGAGTCCCAACCAAATATTTACCACCTACCCAGGGTTAAATTTTCCCTATTTTACCTTACAACATTAATTATAATGTACACGTTTATGTGGTTTCGGTATTTTCGGTCATTTTATTTATGATAATTTAAATTCCTAATACTAAACTTAATTAAATTCAAATTCAATAAATACCACACAAAACATCTTTCAAAATGAATGGTGAAAAAAAGTCTATTAAACTTCCAACTAATATTGTTGGGTTATATATTAATATAAATCTATAACTTTTCATATTAACGGTTTCCACAAAGTTCCCATTTTCTGATTTATATACTGATAATGTGCATCATAATTTAAAGGATTTTATATTATTATTGTAATGGGAAAGGGCCAAAGAAAATGGAAGTATAATTAAGTCGTGTGGTTCGTAAATATTATATAACATCAGAAACAATTAATAGCATTAATTAAAAGAATATTCCATTCGAAAAGTTAAATGAATGGAAAAGATAAAATACTTTTGATATTCACTGAAAACTCTTTAGTTACATTTTCAACTTCACATACTCGTTTTATATTATACGTTGATATAAATTTCTCTTAGGTCTAAAAATTTTATTTATTAATACTTTAAGAAGCCCTTTAATGTTTTTTTTATATAAGCTATAAAAGAAACTACTACAATTTTTCCCCTTTTTCCTTTTTTTTGATAAATTTCATGTACTTTAGATTAGATGCTGCTATTTATAATAATATTCGTCAACTAAAAACGTCAGCTATAATCTTTTATTAAAAAAAAGAGTCTTTACTTATTTTACATAATTTTCTTGAAAAATCTATTGATTTAACTTTTTTTTTTCATCTAAATCTAGTGGAAAATTAATTACTATACAATTATTCTTGGGAATTTCATCTAACCACAAAAAAATTCTATTAAACCCTAAAAAAAATTAATTACAAGGCAATAATTATTACACGGGCAGAGAAAAGAAAAAAGCTCGCATTTTAGTTAATTAATTTAACCTAAATTCATTATAATACAAAAGCTTACAAAAATATTGTCAGTCGTATGAAATTTGTTAAAATTTAATTGTATTAATTAAACTTAAACTAAACAATATATATGTAATATAATGTTGAGGTATGATGTGTAATATAAGATCTAATATCTAAGGTATATTTTCTATTATGAAGGGTGGCTGTGACGGTGGCGGTTTCGGTTGGATTGTAGCATATGTTATACGTATAATGAACGTTAATTTGTAAAAGGAATTTCAACAATTCCAAATGCTATCTAAGAACACAATTTCACGCTTTAACGTTAATTTAGTTGTCTCTTGCAATAACCTTTGCAAACAACAAAATATCTCTCTCGAAACACCAAAACACAACAATTTCATACAACTGTTACAAATACATATATAAATAATTTTTTAATAATAATTTTAATAAAGGATACAAAAAGAACAATCAACACCAACCAAACATACAATAAATTGGAATTTGTAACCATCGAACAATCGTTGTTTCGTTGTCATGCATTTGCAGTCATACATTAAGAAAATTGTAACTATTTGAAATCTGTGGTATCGTTGCTATGGAAACATTTTTAAATTCTAAACCAGTCGTTGCCATGGAAATAAACAAAACAATACAATTTCTCAAATCCAATTCAACTGTTGCAATATTTTATTTTGAATAAAAGCCAATCAAACTATCCCCATTGATTGATGTTGATTTTTTATCATCAATACACAAAAAAAATCTAACTTTCACTCTGCGTAACACATATAAGGGTAAAATTAATGATGCCCTTCACGCACACATTTGTTTGTTCCATTGTAAAAATAAATACAATTCAAGATAGCACACAAAACAATATAGATTGATTCCGTTTAATAAAAATATATATAAAAATAAACAGTCACAGTCACACAAACAAATATATTAATAATGAAAACAAGAATTTTTCATTAAATTTCTATTATATTGCAACAAAATAATTTCAGAATAAAATGAATGAGTTCCTATATCTTAATCTTTTCTTTTTTTTTCTACCTCTCTTTTGGTCAATAAATTCATCTTAAAAAACCTAAGACATGTGAAGTATTATGTATCTGTCTTTTACATCCCTTTCCCATCCAAATTGTTACAAATCAATACTTTATATATACCTTATATAATATACATACATCCGCACTGTGTGTATAGAAAAAAATAAAAATCGGTGCTTTTAATTTATCGAAAGATTGTAAACAGTAATTATTTTTATTGGCAGAAATATATTCTTTGAAAAAAATGCTTATAAAAGAAATTTTATTTTATATAGCCGAAAAATATTCTATGTACTTATTTTAAGACTGTATTAAATGAGTGAAATTTCAAAAGAGAAACTTTTTTCGTATATGAAATTTATCTCTATTTGTTAAGTTAAAGCTTCAATTACAGAGATTATTACTGCGCCATTTCTTTTAACATGTATTTCGTTTAAATAAAATGTTGATACAGATATATGTCTGTTTCTATATGAAATATTCAACAGGAAAATATTTAATAATTTTGCTCACATTATTTTAAATGCACACACATTTTTTTGCTGTTGTAATTTGCAATTAATTTGGATTGATCAAAGGTATAAAAAGCTCTGGTATATCCATTATAAATCAATAGCTTTTTTTCAGCTTTTTTTAAATATTTAAAAATTTCAATTGCAAATTTTAAACAACAAATTTAAACAAAAAAACTTTCTTATAAAAGGTAATTATCGAACAATATTATAACTTTGAAGATTTATTGGTAAATAAATCAATTTTCAGATGATTTATACGACACTAATTACATTAGAGCTTTTTACGAAAAGTACCTCGTACAACAAAAACAGATTAATCTATCTAACAAACTTGTGTATTTTTTAATTTATCAAACAAAAAATATATTAAAATACAATTAAAGTAATTAGTTTGTTTTTTTTTAAGAAAAAACAACTTAAATATATTTGATTTGTCACGTTAGATGTTAAATAAATACACAATTAACTAATTAACCTGTCACATTAAATCTAACTCGAAAAACTATGTATTAAAACATTTATTGTATACTGCAAGTTAGATTTTAAAAAATTTATATTGCAAGTGACTAGCATTTTGAATATTTCATATTTATGGGTAAGAATTGTGAGACGTAAGATACATTATATTTCTTAAAAAGATTCATAAATAATTAAAATCTTACATTTAGAAATATTACCAAACTTTTTCATAATATATTTCATAAGACAAACGACAGATCGACAGGATTTCATACCGAAAAGTAAAAAAAATTCTATATACCATATATCCATATAATGTAAAAACATTTCAAAAATATAAACGTATACCAAAAGAAATAGATATGCAAAAGAGAATACATATACATATACGTGGCATATTTTACATTTACTATTTACTATATTTTATATATAGTACAAAATATACCGCCTTAAATACCATATACGAGTATATACGTATATAAAGAGAAAAACAACATAACATATAATATAATCCATAGAAGGAAATGTCATTTACATATATTTTCATAAAATAAATAAATACATGTATATGTTTGTATAGTGAAAATCATATTTTCCATTACTTTGAAAGAAAATTACTTCATTAAACTATCCGAACAAAAAAAAAAGAAAAATGTTACATATTGTTTGTTGAAATATATATTTCTTTATAAACTTCATATAGCTAACAAGGTGTTTCTCATTGTCTTTCATGTCATGTTAACGAACAAAAGAAAAATGAGAGCTTATTTTCATCATATATATATAAAAATAGGAAAAAATGGCATCCCAAGAATATATTTGTCTTAAAAAAATAATCAAATTAATGCTTACCAACTATGGACACAAAAATCCACACTAAAAACACATCAACAACAACAAAAAAAAAAGGATGAACCCTTAAACGCTAGTTTAAATCCGCGTTATTTATATCGCTTGAGTAACTTTTCCGCAAAACGGTTTTTTTCCCTCCTTAATAGAAAGTTTTGTATTATATTTTTCAACAGGTTCTTCGTTTAAACGAAACTAGATATAAAAAAATGAACCCTTTATAATTATATTATAGGGTATTAAGGAATGTTTAACAACGCACGTCACAAACAACCACCACTGTTGTTACGACAATGTACCTTCGGTACATAATATCGCAAACTGGGGGTGAGTTTGCATCCCAAACGTTTCCGACGCCTCGTGTGCTGGACGCGCGCGACTGCGCCCCCCAAACCAAGTCCTACATATATTTACTACCCCCAAAGAACAATCATAGAAATTTTCAGCCATTGCCCCCGAAAAATAATTCCTACATTACGAGATTATTATGCGATTTTCGGAAATTATCCAGTTTTCGAACAATCTAAAAAGAGATGATCAACCCTTTACGGATTTCCAACGAAAATTACAGCTTGTAGTAAGTTGAGATTGTAAAATTAAAGAGCCGTTGTCATGGAGACGATGAAACTTGAAAAATTTGATGACTGCTAAAGTATTTTTCCTCTAAAAAAGATCCCTCATGATTTTTAGTTTGAAAAATTCTACCAATGTAATAATTTAAAATAGCCCATTAATTGAGATTATAAAATTTAACTGATAAATTAATAAATCATTTGGCAGCCTAGTTTCTGACGCATAAATAAAAACTTGTCTAGTTTCCGACACAAATTCTTTTATAAACAATAAAAAGCTTGTTTTGGCCTAATTTTTATTTGTAAATAAAAATGCTATTGTAAAGAAGTATTATTTAAAATCATCCGTTGCTATAGTAATATACAAAACAAGTTTGTTGATGATGATATCACACTTTTTGAATACAATAGTTGCCATAGTAATAAAAATCAAACGTCTAGATCGTAAAATTTGAAGCTTATTATCATTTGAAAACCCTTTTCCAATTTCCCCCCGTATTTTTATATACTGTTGTTAAGTAGGGTAAAAACATCAATTAAAATTTAATAAAAATTTCCATTTTTACGACACCATTTAATAAATGTTTAAATTTTTCGGTGCATTTTCATAGTTATACGGGATCATAAAAGTATATCACACAAAAAAATGTATATTCCAACATCGCTAGGAAAATTATATTTTATTACTCATAAAAAAATTTCGGTGGCTTTTTAAATTTATGCAAAAGTTAATTTTTTTACTCAATTTAATAGTATTTAGTTAATTTTGTGATTGAAAACTTTTGCTTAAATTTTTTTCTTTTTTTGAAGAAAAACTTAGATAAAAGTTTCGTGTAAAAGTAAATAATATATTAGTCTATTACAGAATGATATGAGAGAAAAGTTCTTACTTTAAACTCAAAAGTAAAAAGATGGAAGTTTATTTCATTTCAACCACATAATACAGTTTATAAATTTTAGCTTCTGGTCATTAGCAGTACATTTTGTTAAACTTTATTTAACCTTATAAAACAAAGAAATCCGAAACAATAGCAATTCGGTATTTTGGGATAAAAGAAAATTTCATATACTTAATTAAAAATCGTTTGTTTATGGTTCACCTCTCAAAAATTATAAACAGGTGAACTTTCAAATTATTCAAGTATTAAGAATAAGTTTCAAAATAACGCTCAGTAAAATGATTAAAAATTATTAAAGTTGAATATTTCTTTCCATTAAAACAAGTTTTTAAAAAAATATACTTCCTATAATTTTATTTTATCGAAAAAAGGTATTATTTGAATTGTTCAGTTGTTAATCCGCATTTTACTGTTTTTCCAATTCCAAATAATTGTGTAATTGCATGTGAGGTAATCTTTTTTAATTGCAAATGGTTGTTATATTGTGGAATTTAATGTTTTATTTTTGTGACTTACCATTTGGATCCGCACTGCCATTACAAAAACAGCAAAAATTCCTCATTTTCATTGTAAGGAAAAAAAGTGCGCTTTTTTATGTTTCCATTGTAACTAAACTAGCATTTTATTAAAATAATGTAAAAATTGCTCAATTTTCACGTAAATTCACACTTGGAAACTACACATAAAAGAAAAACCAATTAAATGCACTTACTGCCGCACTTTCCCGGAAGATTTTGGCAAAAAAAACGGGGACAACTTTAAGAAAAGTATATGAAGTGATCCGCCACTCATAAACACGAGAATAACATTCCACAAATGAAATCCAATAAAGATGGCATTATTTACTACATATTAAAATTTCCAAAGTACATACTCCTATTTTATTTTTTTTTTAAACGAGATTAAGTGGATAACTTAATTTTATTATTGTCCCTGTCGTTTGTTATAAGTGCATTCTCTTGTGAAAACGTATCTTCTCTTTTATAATTTAATTTAATACATTATCAATTTTCTTTAAATAAAATAAATTTTCCAATTTAATAAATATTCATTTATTGAGTGTGTCGCTTGAATTATTCAACCACTGTTAAATATTCATTAAATTAAATAAAAATTCGGTACATTGAAATATAAAACTTTTTTTTTATTCAAACAAAATATAAAAACATATTACATACATTTTTTTACGTTAAACTCGTTAAGGGTGGAAATGGATTCTGTTTACTAACAACTACTTTCCTATGCTGTTGGGAAATGTAACCTTTCATTTTGCCTTCATAAATCAAATTCGCTACAATACACTGTGTTTCATCCAAATCAACATCATGTTGTCCCAAATAAACTAATGCCGTTTGTAATGCTTCAACTGGTATTAAATGTGTATTCAATATTAAATAAACTTTACGAAACAAATTGCGGTATGCGATTATTTTCAATTTATCAACAATCAAATATATGCCACATTTAATGAAAAATGCTTCATGTCTATCCATCAATTCATCAAACAGTTTCAAATTGCCTTGACAAACGGCTTGTACCAATTCCCAAAATTGCATTACATCGTATTTTTCCAATACACGTTTACTAGGTATATAGCCCAACAACAGTTTAACTGGTACTAAATAAATAAGTATTAAACGTTTGTTTTTTATTGACGATTTGTGACAGTTCTCAAAAGCGTACGTTAAATATTCATCGGCCAATTTATAATCACTATCAAACATTGCTTTCCGTCCAACGAAATACCGGTAAGTTATTTGTTGACTCAATGAGAAACTATCTTTAAATTTCGATGATTCAATGGCTCGTATCAGTGGCTTGCACAAATGTAATTTATTTATACGAAAATAAACTTTAAACAGTTGATTAACTAATGCGAGCATTCCTATACGTTTTGTGTCATCATCAGATGAACGATTGTCAGCTGCACAAACACGAAAACAACCCATTAGACATTCGGCTGCCTTCTCCAATATTTCGCCCGGCTTTTCACTAACACCGACTCTTTGTTTTTCTGCTTGTTGGGCAATTAAACGTAAATCTGAACATACTGTGTACATAATTGGTAAACTCCAGTTTTCTTCCTTTTGGCCTTGCATTATTTTCGTAAAACTTTGTACTAAACAGCTTTGGTGTTGGTATGCTTCCAAATAGTCTTGATTTCCTATAGCATGCAAGCATTTTAAATGGTATATAACTATTTCATCGATTGGTACTGGCAGAAAACGTTCAACTATGCCTTTTGGGTTCTCCACTTGATAATTTGGATAATTTGAATGTTCATGTCGTAAGGATATGAATGTGGCAATTTTTCCACCTTCTTGTGTACGCCAACATCTATCTATTACTTGTAAATAACTTGCTAAATTCATAAAAGTCATTCTGAAAATTAACTGAGGTTATGTTTGTCTAAAATTTATATTCAATCGTTGCACTTCTGTTCCAATAACTTACCTTTAGGGCTTTTTATACTGAATCTGTTTTCACAGTTTGAAACTTTATTATTACATTAATAATTGAATATAAATATCAAATACTTGTCTTGAATCTTTCGGCAAAAATAAACAATCATAAACAATTTATCGATTGCTGCAAGCGACTCAAACGGAATTCTGCCACACTATTATAAAAAGCTTGCTATAGAAAGCTTTCCCGTAAAGCTCTAACGAATAGAGTGTTCTAACAAAAGCGAATAGATGTCACTATACTACAAAGTTTGAATTCCAACATTTAGAATTTCGAAATTTTCAAAATTATACCATTGACTAATTAGAAACACGTTAATTTTATTACCTTTGCTCGTAGGGTACTCACCTGAAACAGAAAATAGAATTTAATTGAACAAATTGTTGCAAAACTATTTTTTATAGTCAATTTAGGACAATTCACACAAAAATCTATCACAGATAGGATTAAACAGAGTGATAAATATAAAGAGAAGCCACTTTTAATCCTTTTTAACTAAATTAATCACATATACCTATACAAAGTGGCAATAAACAATTTATATACCTTGTTTGTTGTCGTTTTAACGATACAAAAGCCAAATAAATCGAATAAAACTAATTAGTGTAATAAAATTCGAGAAGGGCATTATTTATTGGCAAGTATCATAAATGAAAGAGAAAATCTAATTTTTATTGTGTAATATAAAACATGTGATAAAAACAATATGTACTTAATTACCAATATATCAAGTTCACACACACATTAATACATAGCCCTCATCAATAAGAGAATGGGCATATAACGAGATTTTTTTTATTAAAATAGCTTCCTTTATATTGGACCGGTTGTAAACAAATGTGTAATTAATTTTTCGCTGAAAAAGGCTTTATATTCAATGAAGTTGTAACAAAAATGGGCATATAGACAATGGAAAATCTGACCCAATTTTTAGTATATGATATTAAAAAAAAGTGTATCATATTTAATGATGGAAAAATAGCGTATTATAGAAAAGAAAATAATAGATTCGCTGACGCATAGAAAAAAAAAGACCATTTCAGTGAAATGGAACCGTGTGTTTTTCATTTCATTGCACAAAAGTGCTATAATATGTTTATATGGTATATTAAAGTAAAATTCAAACTGGCAATCCGAAAACCGAAGAGATACTTATTCACTGATAGGAAAATGAGTTACAATAGATTTAATTTCCGATATGTTGGCATGTGGGAGAATTATTAAAATGGCATATACATATTGATTGTGGGAAAATGGTGTTAAAAAAATTATTTTTAATACATCTGCACGTGTATTATAAATATTATCATGAAATATTTAGGTCGGCGAACATGTTTTCGAAAGTAAAATGAATTTACATGAAAAGATGAAGAATTATGGAACGCAAAGTTTTACTTTTTATTTTATATAATATAAGTACATATATTATTTTTCAAATAACAATTTCATTTTCACTTCAAAGAGAATATGGTATAAACTCTTAGAACTGTTTTACTCTATAATTAAGATTTCCTTAAATTACCAAAAAAAGTTTTAAACTTTATGTGTTGACTAAAACAATTGCTATGGAAATCCTCCGTATAAAAAGACCGAACTAAGTTAATTTTCGTAACAAAATGGCTAGAAACATTGTTAACGAAACATTATATTTACCATTAACAGCAATGCAATTTGCTGGATTGTATCTATATGATAAATTACCGAAAATTGTATTCATAATATATACATGGTTAATGCATATAATAATTGCTATTCCAGTACCAATTTTATCTGTGGTATATTTAGCTGCATTTCGTATAACTGATTTATATAAAATTAGCGATAATATATTCGTAACAAGTGAAACTGTTGTTCCTATTATAAAATACCTACCGATGAGATTATATGGTAAAAAATTTAAGAATTTAGTGGAAAGATTAAACCAGCCCATCTTTACATCGTATTTAAAAGAACAAGAACATTATATTAACGATACAATTAATATTGTTAAAAAAATAACCAAATATTATTTCACATTGGTGATGAGCAGTTGCACAACGATCTTAATTACACCAATTTTTAGCCAATCTAAGGACTTTCCTGTAGAAATTTGGCTACCATTTAATCCAAGAGCAAATAAATTAGTTTTTTCATCAATTTATTTCTATATTGTATTGAGTGGGTAAAAAAATTAAGTTAAAAATAAGTTCTTGGCACTCTTTTTTTAGATACATCTTATTCTGCAGTTTGTAATGCCTCTTTGGACATTCTTGTACCAACATTATATTATCTTGCAGCCACACAAATAAGAATATTAAAAAATACGTTACAATGTTTAGGACAACGTGTTGATGATAAAATTCAACAACATTCTAATTTAAGTTCAAACGAATTGTCTCAATTACGTTCAAATATTATTTATAAAGAAATTTGTCATTGTATACAACATTATGATGCAATTGCAACGTATCTAGTATTGAAAATACCATTAATTTGAATTTAAAAAAGTTTTTTTCCAGTTTTGTTAAAGATGTGGAAAAAGAGTTTTCATTTGTCGTATTTTGTCAATTTTTCGCAAGTATTGGTATTATTTGTTTATGTTGCCTACAATTATCATTTGTAAGTTAAATTGAATAATTAATAATTACCCAAGAAGAATTTATTTCAATTATAGACTGATCCATTTACATTTGATTTTCTCGTTGTTGTGATATTCTTCACTACAATGTGCATGGAAATCTACTTATATTGCTATTTTGGGACGATTTTATATGAAGAAGTATTAAAAAATTTAAATTTCAAATGACTGCTTGTTTATGGTTAATTTTTAGAGTAATACAGTTACGCAATCAATTTATATGGGAAATTGGTATGAATTTGATTTGCGTTCGAAAAAAGCTCTCATCATTTTAATGGAACGTACAAAAAGACCATTAGTTTGTACAGCTGGATATATACTCACAATTTCATTAGAAACATTTGCCATGGTTTGAAAAACAATATTTTTTACATATTTTTTTATTGTATTATTAACAAATTTTTAGATTTTGCGAAGATCTTATTCTTTGTTGGCCGTTTTAAGAAATTATTAACAAAATATTTCAGATGCACTAAAAAAGAAATGAAAACAGGATAAATTTCACTTGCATCAAGATTTTATCTTGTATGGTTTTAGCTTTAGTTTGTGGTTCATTTACATTATCACTTCACTTCAAATTAGAAAATTAATTATAGAAGCGAAATCTCAATTTTCTTTTTATAGCTTTTATTTTTAAATAATGAGTTTAATTGTATTTGTGACGCAGGTGAGATTGTGAAAATAGTACAGGAAAATTTTTGTTTTATTGTTAAAAACACGGTTTGAGATATTATGGATATCGTATTCTTTGTTAGCAATTTTAAGAAATTATTAACACAGTATTTCAGTTGCACCAAAAAAGAAAGGGATGATTTAAAGGTAAATTTCGGATTTACTACACCTTCACCAATATTTTATGTTTGGAAAAAAGGTCATCCAGGTGTATATGAGTAACCTTCCCTTTCTGTAATTTACTTTTTCGTATATAGCCTCAAGTAAGAAAATTAATCTTTAAAATTCACATACTGTATAGATATAGAGAAAAATTTTTAACTTTATTGTATTTTATTATAATACAAAAGATGTCGCTTTATATTCATTTATTCAAAATCCAACTCCTTTACTCTTCAATGTAGCAAATAAGGTTTGAGTATTGCCCTTATTACAATGTAAATTATTTTACTAAAAAGCATTCAAATGTCATCAAAATATTTATATTTGTGAATAATGAGTAAATGGCAAACGTTTTTTTTATGAAAAAAAAAACTATAAAATTTATAGGTAAGCGAAAGGTTAATAATATTTACAAATTTTTTTTCTACTGAATATAAAAAAATTTAGGTAAATAATTCTTCTTCAACAATATAATGTTAAATTTTGCAAAAAGGTCAAAAAAACCTGTCACCCACTACGTAATAATTATTAATTTGATTTTTACATAGCCTTCAATTTACAAATTAGAGGGTAAGTGCAAGATATGTAAATTTTAAAACTATTATGTAGGCGATTCAATCTTCAAATAAATCAATATCAAAATTTAAATTTATTCCAGAATCTCGATTAGTTTAAAGAAACTAATTAAAATTTTGGAAGCATAACAATCAGTTAAAAAATACATCAAAAACAGGCAATTTTTATTTAATTAACACTTGCAAATATGCAAAAGTCCGTTTTTTACATAAAACAGGATGCTGTGTTATTTATGGAAATTTTAGCTTAATTATAAATGCAATAAAAAAATGTCTTTTTATATTCTAATATCGTATGCATACCTATAATATGTATGCATATACTTAGTCTGAAAGAAAATTGAATAGAACACCAATTTTACTCTCGATGGATGTAGCTTATATAAGCCCCAAAACGACTTGACGAAATTGGATCGGAATTATTTAACTAGTAATTTTGTAACTTAATAATATTATAAATTTTGCCACATTATGAATTTAGGAATCAATTAAAAACTCATTAAAAAATTATTTATGATGTGTATATTGAGAGTGTTTCATTTAAAATTCACAACAAAGAAGAGATAAAATTATTGAGTTAACAATTCAATAATGCCATTATGATAAAAACAATCATTTAATGACATTCTTGTACACCGATTTGAATTTTGTATTCAAACCATTCGTGTAATATTTTATCAAATATATACCATGACTGAAATACTCTTCAGTTATAATGTTATTAACTCGATCTGTATGAATTTATTTCTATTACTGTCTACGTTAATTTTATCAAGTTTTAGTTTGACTGTAAATCTATATTAATTCTAAAAGCGTCAATTTCACAAAACTAAAATGTTCACATTTAATACCGACTTTTCATATACTATATAAAATTATTTAATTCTGTTTCTTACCTTGTAATGTGTTTTATTTCTTTTTATGGTAACGAATTTAATTGAATTTTATGTGAATGGCAAAAGGAAATAAAATTATATGTGGAAAAGGTGGAAAGATTACGAGTAAAAATTATCTAATTATAATCGATTTTCAGTAAAACTGTTTATTTATTTAAAATTGAAATAGTGGCATTTGACACCTGTTTCAAATTAACATTTCGATTTAACCTTTTACTGGTTCAATTTTATTGAAGAAAACCATATACATATATATAAAAGATTTTCAATTAATTTTCATTTCGGATGAAATTTGAAATTAATTACAGTTATAAAATAAAATAAATAGCCATATTATATTAGTGTGTTGATGAATTTCTTACATAACAATAACTTTTTTAATACCAGACGAAATAATTGTTAAACAGATGTTCAAATCATGTAAATTTTTCCCGTATTACATGAAATGAATAAATATTTAATGAGAAAAACGTGTTATAAGTAACAGTTAATAAATTTTGTCTCTCACGGATTTGAATAGAATATTATATACGTATGTTGGGCTTTCAGGTCCGCTTTATGGGCTTTGAATGAACTAAAATTTTTATTTTTTATATTTATTTTTTTACCTCAGGGCGATTTATTTTTATATATAAGAGATAATCAATTCAGGAACTCAATCTATAATTTTATTTCATTCACATGAAAAAAAATAAAATGAAAATAAGTACGGTGAGTAGTAAATTCCAAACGAAATATAAAAAAAAAATGAAAACTAACATTATTTTTCAGCATTTCGTATTTCTTTTCATCAGTTTATTAGCTGCTGTAGAAGCTGTAAACTTTTTCAGTACAAATTTAAATCAGGTACAAAATGTTAGAAAAGTTCCAAAACCGTATCCGGTTCCGGTTTATGTTCCGAAACGAGTTCCAGTTCCAGTTGAAGTTAAAGTACCAGTTGAAGTACCAAAACCGTATTTTATTCGTGTGAATAAACCAGTACCTGTCAGTGTACCTGTTAAAGTACCAGTTGAAGTACCACGTCCTTATCTGGTTACAGTTACTGAAAAAGTACCAGTATTGGTTGATAAGGAAGTTTTCTTAAAGTACCCACAGGAAGTTTATGTGCCAGTTCCGAAACCATATGCAGTACCTTTACCACAACCAGTACTAGTTAATGTACCAAAACGTGTCAATTTAAAAGAACAACACATTATAACCGATTATTACAGAGTTTAATAAAGAATTTTTATATTAAATTTTTTTTCAATTATTAACCAACCCTATACGAACAAAATATTTCATTCAAATTTAATAAAGGAAGAGCTTTATTATTTAATATGATTGAAAAAAGCATTACCAGAGTTGTACGTAATATTCCATTTAACGTCTTCAATCATTTTATTTAAGTGGTAATAAATAAAGGAATATGTATATAATATATGCATTTATGTATATGTTATGTCTGTAACATAAATTAAAGGGTGGAAATGCTCTCCGAAACTAGTCATTTAATATATTATAGATGGATTACACAACTGTTCAACAGTTTAACATTTAAATTAATAGCTAAACTGACAAAATCTAATTTAAAATCATCTGAAGCGGTACTAGATTTTTATTAAAAACAAACTATAAAATTTTTGTTTGAATTTTTCCATTAAATCAATTTAAAAAAAAAGGTTAATAGAATCCATATTGTACAAAATATTTAATGTTTTGACCTATAAAGCAGAATTTATTTTTAAATAGTTGAAAGATGAACGATTATCATTATTTTAATCACCAAATTTAATTAATATGCAGATTTATGTAAAAATCCAATTTTTTTATGTATATAAAATTGTTAAATAATGCGATACCTATATAGTAATTGCTTTTATAAATAATAAGCCTTTAAAATAATATTTTGTAAAATTAAAATAATGTGATAGAAAATTTTGAACAAGTTTTTAAACCATAACAAACATATTCATATTTATATTTAATTAAAATTCTGTATACGTACTCGTAAATACCATTATATTATTATAAATGGATATATGAAATTAAAATTTTGTTTCAAATACATTTTAACATAAAGTTTTGCAAAAGAAAAAATATTTTTCATGACATTCTATTCTCTCTATTAAAAATTCTGCATCATATTAAAGCATTTCAACTGTAGAACATCTTACTAACAAGTATTATATATTGTTGTCCTTCAAGTTTTAGTTTAGTCTAATATAAAAGGCCAACATCTTCTATTTTATCTATCATTGTTTTTCGAGCTTTGAAAGAAAACACACACATATAATGAAGGTTTTTGTGGTAAGTTCGAAAAAAAAACAAAGTTGATTGTAAATTGCATTTACAATTTGACAAATTTTTCCAGTGTTTGGCTCTCATTGCGGCCGTAGCCTTGGCCAAGGACACAAAAGACACAAAATCAAAACGTCAATTGGACGGTTTCGATTCCGGTTTTGATGCATTCAACAATTTTGGCTCAGGCAGCAGCTACGGAAGTGGTTTCGGACTTGGGGGCGGTGCATCTGGCAGTAGTTTTGGATCTGGCAGCGGTTTAGGCCGCAGCTTGTCATATGGCAGTGGCTTTGGTGCCGATTCTGGTTTCTTATCAGTCGGTTCCGGTTCCGGTTTTGGTGGTGGATTTGGTGGTTCCAGCAGCAGCGGTTCATCTGGCTCATCCGGCAGTGGCATCTCTTACTCATCATATGGCAGCGATCTATATGGTGGTGCTGTTGGCAACAATGTATTGCGTACTGTAACTGCCCAACAAGCTGTTGGAGTACCACAACCCTATCCAGTACCAGTGACCAAAGAAGTAGCTGTCCCACAACCCTACCCAGTGCCAGTACAGAAACCAGTACCTGTTCCAGTCAAAGTACGCACCCCAGTACCAGTTGCAAAACCTTTCCCAGTTCATGTACCACATCCAGTACCAGTACCAGTCAGTGTACGTGTACCAGTCGAAGTACCACGTCCATACCCAGTCAAAATCACCAAAACTGTTCCAGTACCAGTTGAACGTACTGTTGTTGTACGTGTTCCTGAACCAGTTAAAGTACCTGTACATCAAGCAGTACCAGTAGCTGTACCACAACCAATTCAAGTACGTGTACCAAAACCAGTCATTGTTAAAGTCAATGACGTTGTACGTCTACCATCGTTCTCAAGTGGCGGTGATGTCACCTTTGGTACTGCTGGTGCCGTTCAAGCTGCCAGTGCCGAAATTGCAAGAAGCGGTGCCAATATTGGTATCTCCTCAATTGGTGGAACTTCTGGTGGATTTGGTGGATCTTCTGGTGGATTTGGTGGATCATCAGGTGGTTTTGGCGGTGCCAGTTACGAATCATCAGGTCTTGGTGGCGGCTTCAGTTCCGGCTCTTTGGGTGGATACAGCAGCGGAGGTTCCTTAGGAGGTGGTTACAGCTCTTTGGGAGGTTCTTTGGGTGGTGGTAACAGCTACTCCTTCAACAGCGGCTCAGGATTAGGTGGTGGACTCAGCGGATTGTCTTCCGGTGGATTTGGAGGATTGTCTTCTGGTGGATTCGGAGGATTATCGTCATACAGCAGTGGATTGGGATCTTCTGGATTGTCGTCATACAGCAGTGGTGGACTTAATTCTGGTTTCGGTACTGGTTTGATATCTGGGGGTGGTTTGAGCTCTGGATTGTCATCTGGTGGTTCCCTTGGTGGCTCCTCATCATCGTTTGAAATTAGTCCAGCTCAATTAACTGCTGCTGGTTCATCCAAAAAAGTTACAGTTACAACTAAGAACTAAATGAATGTAAATTTTATTGTGATTTACAAAAAAAAATATTACGTAAAATTAAATAAATATACGTTATAATAAAATTATATATTTTGTTTTACTCTTTTCCATTTTTGTAATACAAGTTTTCTAATTACTTTAACATTTGCATGCTGAAAACTTAGTTAGTTTCAGTTTTTTTTACAGTCAAAAGATAATAAACATAAAAAAGTAACTTTCTTTGATGCTATAAAACTAATATCATACAAAACAAATCGTTTTCCATCAGTCGCCAGAGAAGTTTAAATACAGTTTGTTAAAAATAGCATATTATTTCCACGAAACTAAATTATCTACAATAAATCCCTACAATATAATTTTAAAAATGTTCTCATTTCAAAGAGATTTATACATTATTGTAAAAAATAAATAGCTTGTACAACGTTTTGTCACCCCCTTAAAATAATTAATTAGCAAATTATACTTGATACGTTTTTTACAAGAAAAACTCTTATTCGCCGGAACTCGAATCTTTAAGAATTCTTTCATTATTAATGTAAAAAAATAAATGAATTCAAGGTGGATTTAATATTTGATGAACTTCAGCATCTAAACTGTTTCACCTTTATAACATTTATAAAAAATTTAAATTAATTGCCAAAAAAATATTCCAAAAAAATAATTAACTATATAAAAAATTTTGTATTATGTAATCGGCATATTATATTTTTATAAAACTATAAAAAATAAAAATATATTGTAGGTTAATTTATAATAGAGAGATGGCATTTCTAAAACACCTGATGATGCGTCCGGTTACAAATAATATGCATATATTTAATATATTATCTAAAACAGCATCTTGAAAAAAAATCTAGTATAAAAAACAAGATTAGCGTACCTACAGTCAAATGTCATATTGTTATTTATGAATTGTCTAACCGAATTTCCTTAAATACTCATAAATAAAATATAAAACGTGTTAAACTTTATATATCCATACGATTTGCATATTATTATAAACATATTTAAACATTTTAAGGACGATTGCGTTAAATAACAAAAATAGAATATAGTAATGAATCATTAAATGCGTTAATATCACTTGAAATTATTTTGATAATTTTACAGTAACAAACAAAAATATGTAACTATGTACCATTTTTAGAAATGGTAAAATATACTTTTATATAATATAGTTTTGTTGTAAAATTCCTTTTGTTAGTAATTAAAAGGTCAGAAGAAAACTTCATGCAACTGAAATATAATAATGATGAAGGAGCTTCTTTGATGATGTCCTTCAATTTCTGGCTATAACATATAAAAGCAAATATTTTTACAAGCTTTTGTCATTCGTTTACTAGCCACGTTCAAAAGCACAATGAAGGCATTTGTGGTAAGTAATCAAAAAATAAACAAATAATCCGAAAAATACTAATTATTTGTAATAATATATTTATAGTGTGCTACTATATTAGTAATAATTGCATTTGCATCTGCTGCAAAAAACACTAAAGATGCAAAAAGACAATTGAATGGATTGGACGGTGGCGTCGAAGTAGTCAAAAGTGTAAGCTATGATGGAGCTAGTAATGCTCTTGGTGGCGGAGCCAGCTTTGGAACCGGAGGTTTTGGAGCTGGAGGCGGTGCTGGCTTGTCCGGTTTGTCTTACTCATCTGGATTGTCTGGAGGCGGTTTAGGAGGCGGTGCCAGCTTCGACTTTGGTAGCAGTGGTGCCGGTTTCGGTTCCAGTGGCTTGTCCGGCGGATTTGGCGGCTCCAGCGGCTTGTCTGGTGGTTCATTCAACTTTGGCAGCGGTGGATTAGGTGATGGCATCAGCCAATACTCGTCAGGATCATTGGGTGGCTCGTCAGGATTTTCATCTGGTGGCGGTTTCGGCAGTGGCGGTTCTGGATTCAGTGGATTTGGTGCTGGTACCAGCGGTGGTTCTTACACTGGCCGTGCCATTGGCATCGACAGCAGTTTCTCTTCTGGCAATGCTGGTGATGCATTATCAAGAGCTCAAGTAATTGGACGCACTGAATTGCGTAAAATTATCCAGAAAGTTGCCATCCCAGTACCCCAACCAATTCCAGTACCAGTTACAAGAAAAATTCCAGTACCACAACCCTACGAAGTGGCTGTACCAAAACCAGTACCAGTTCCAGTCAGTGTAAATTATCCAGTTGAAATTCCACAACCATATGCTGTTAAAGTACCACATCCAGTGCCAGTAGCTTCAGCTGTCCGAGTACCAGTCGAAGTACCAAGACCATATGCTGTTCATGTGACAAAAGCAGTACCATATCCAGTAACTAGAGTACATGTAGTACGTGTTCCACACCCAGTACCAGTCGCTGTACCACATCCAGTACCAGTTGGAGTACCAGTTGCTTCTGCTGTTGCTGTACCAACCCCTGTTGTAGTTGGAATACCACATATCGTACAAGAAGGTTCATCGGAAGGTGGTGCCTCGTTCGGTGGAGCTTCAGCTAGTGGTTTTGAAGGAAGTTCTGGTTCTGGATTCGATGCTGGATCAGCTGGTGCCGGTTTTGGAGGCAGCAGTGGATTCATTTCAAGCGGTGGATCATTAGGTGGTGGATTTGGAAGTGGTTTGGTGTCTGGTGGTGGATTTGGGGGCAGTTTAGGCGGTGTAAGCGCCCAATCTGATTCGATTTCAGTGGAAGCTAGCAATGGAGGTACTTTTAAAAGATCACCCAACAACAAAGTATCATCATCCAAAACGAAAGCTTAATTATTTTATTCGATAAAAATTAAAAACAAATTGTCGAGAAATTCTTTATTAAGGAAAAATTATATACAACAAGTTTCTGTTGATAAATAAATGATATAAATTTAAAGAGAATGTCTTTTTCTTAGTTAGATTAAAATCAATCCACAAATCCGTCCAACAACTAGTTGCATATTATACAAAAATACTTTTATTTGAAGATGTCAGTTTTCATTTTTGTATAAGTTGTTGAAATGAGAACTTACAATTTATATAAAAGTTCAACAGTTTTGTATTTGACAGTGACTTACCCAACTCTTACATAAAATACTTTTACATACATATATGTAAAGAAAACTTGTGGAAAAATCTTACAGATTTATATAAAAATATTTCATCTCTATGCTTTCCAGCATTTCTGTTAAGAATTTATATAAAATCAATAAATTGATGATAAAATGTTTCCGCAAGTAGTTAGTTAAATTTAATGGAAATCTCGATGGACTAATCACTAATTACAACTTATAGTTAGGTTTAATATTCGCAATTATTGCTACAACAGGAAGACATAATTTATTAACAAAAAAAAAATAAAAATATTTTCCAACCCTCCAACTGTATTTTATGCGATTATAAAATATGCTGATGACATTTTGGGCGTATAAATCACATTTTGTTGTGCATTTTACGGCAAATGACCACATCCAAACATACTGTTTACCATGCTATTTTTTTTACTAAACATTTGTAGTAAAAATTATCTACGATAGAATTTATTTGCATATATAAATGACTTACAGAAAACGAATCCATCAACAAAAATAAAATAATATCTACATGTAATTTATCATAAAAAATGTCAAAAGCAGTTTAATTTAGTAAATTAGTTTATTATATCTTTTGTAACACTTAAAAACAGATCACACAATCTGATTTATGTTTGAAAAGTAGTGGGTAATACCCAGGCACACACATAACGACATAACATATATATAATTTTATGTTACATACTGAGAAGAAAGTAAAATTTGTCACAAGGTGTGGTTTTCTATATAAATGGTCCATCGGCTTTTAACCCAACATCATTTCATCTTCATTTCTTTTTCACATAACATCTCATAATGATACCAGTAAGTATACAATAAAATGAAAATCGATTTCACAATAATATCACATTTTTACAGATACTTTTCGCCATACTAGCCATTGCTTATAAAGCAAATTGTGGAGTATTAAGTGGAGGAGTTAGTACATATTTAACACCACCTATTTCCAACGAATATACGACTGGTTATGGAAGCGGAAATGCATTATTGTCATCTGCAAGTGCTGGATTCGGCATTAATGGACCAAACTTATATCCTGGATCATTTTTGGGTGCAATTGGTGGACAAACTGTCCAACTAGGCAACACTTACAGCCACCAACTTCAAAGAATACCAATTCCAGTTCCACATCCGGTACCAGTAACTGTCACCCGACCTGTACCGGTACCAGTTCCGGTTCCTAGACCTGTCGAAGTGGCCCGTCCTGTGCATATTGAGGTGCCAAAACCGTATCCAGTTGTTGTTAAGAAACCGGTACCAGTTGTAGTGCCACGTCCCGTTCCAGTACCAGTTAAGAAGCCGGTTTATGTTGAAGTGCCAACTCCAGTTCATGTACAAGTACCAAAACCGTATCCAGTCGTGGTGGCCAAGCCGTATCCAGTTCCGGTGCCAACGAAAGTTGAGGTGCCAGTCCATTCCGGTGGTTTTCTAGGATCGGAAGGATTTAGTGGAGGATTCAGTGGAGGATTTAGTGGCGGATATGGGGGCGGTTACAGCGATTACAATTTCAGCGGCAGTGGAAGCTATACAAATGCCCACTACAGTGGCACGCAAACAACTTCCGGTCAAAAATACGACAGTAATGGTGGTTACGTATATTGATTTTTTTGTATTTTTCATTTTATTAACGAAATTATATTGTTATTCTAGTCGATTCAATAAATACATTTTTATTAAATAAATTTGAAAACTTTATTTTATGTGTACTAAATAAAATTGCCCTCAAGTGTTGCCGAAATTGGCTAATAAATTCATTTTAAACTGGATGACAACAGAAACAACTTTCTTTCTTTCTTAAAATGACGTCAACGAGATTAAAGCGGATTCTGTGCTGCCTTTTTTCGGCAACCATCCCATTGTATTATGTATTTATATAATCATTAATTAAATATAGTTTATTTGGCACACCTGTGGTATTACTTTTCTTCTTACAAATTGATTTGAAAAGAAAATTAACAACTTTAATTATTTCTTAGATTAGAAATTGTGCAATTATTTGTAATTTGTAATAGAATATTAAATGATTAAACATTATCTTAAGTGATTTATTTTGGGCCCAAAAGATTCAAATTCAGTACACCTACATCGATTTTTTTTTCTGCATAAAATATGTATATGTGTTGGAACGTGTGCACAATTTTTTTTCTTCCTCCAGTTTAATTTCAACAGTATTTATCACTTGCAAAAATTTTTCTTTGCCAAGATTAATCGTCGTTTTTGGACGAATTAATTTTTATTAACGATGAAAGATACATATTAAGATATATTGTTTATGCGATATTTTATCGTAAAGAGAAATTTTCTACCGCCTTTCAAGACCATTTTAACATAATGTTGTATACTGTATTGTTGACAGAGACAGACGGATTTAAGTTAAGGGGTAAAAATCATTTATTACATACGATTTTGTTGATGAAAAAAACGCCAACAGCTTTTTATTAAAGAGAAAATTTCATTATGTAACATTTTTACAAGTAGATTGTTTCCAAGAAAGTTTCAAGTATTAAAAAACCGTTTCTTATGTATATATGCAACAATTGTTTAATGATTGCGAATATACCATAAATTTTCTTGTAAAAATGTGATACGAAATACATATATTTTACATGTGACATCGTAAATATGAATAAGAACACCAAAAAATACTTTCACATATACATGTAAAGACGATTTGAATTTATTTTATTTTACTGTAAAAACAAATCAATCATTCACGTTATACATTCGATTTATTATTGCTTTTCAATCATTGGTGCTTGTTTTTTCAAAGAAATGTAATTAAATTTTGAACAATTTGTCACCTGAAACCTCGCCTGAAATGCTAACATGTTTTATTTCAAAAATAAATTCAACAATGAAAAATATTTTTGAATACGGTCTATACCTATACAATTTAGAGAATTTAGACAAAAAAAAAGACCAATCAAATTTTAAACAATTTTAATTAAAATTTGTAATTATTATGTCCTGTGAAAATGTATCGTAGCTACTAATTACCCTTCAGAGTGGTGATTTTTTCAATTTTTCCTTTTTACAATGAATACAAAATGTTTCTATAAAAACGCATCCATTCAGTGGTAAGTTTTCCTATTTTATTTATAATTTTAAAAACTAGATATACGTATATAATTATCATAAAACTATTTCCGTCTTCAATTTACACTGTCTAAATTTTGACAAACCCGTTATTGTGGATAATTTTCAAGTTAAAACTTCAATTTCAATACAAAACACCATTTTCCAGCTTTTTTACAACTTTAAGTCGGTTTATCACAGCTTGTAAGTTCTTATCAAAGCCGATTCAATCGTCAATTGAATGAATTTCAAAGATATTTGCAAGTTCATTTAAAAAATATATATGCACATTCTATTTTTCCGCAAACATTTTGTTTTTTTGTTTTTTTTTTTTTTTTTGGTACCATTTCAACGGATGAAACTAATACTTTTCGTAACGATTTCCCATACATGTTATTGACACCCTTAAGAAACTACATATGTACTTTAATATAACGTCCATCTTTTACATTTACAAGAAAAACTTCCAAGAATTTTGTAGAATCTTGAGGGAATATTGTAAATCGTTTATCAAATTTTTAAAAATTGTTACTAGAATTTTTATGCTTTAAAACGATTGTATAAATTTTGTTCACTTCGTAATTAAATTTAATTTATTTCATCTGTATTCCAATTTAAATTAATTAATAGTTTGTGAATAAATAATATAATTCATAACAATAATCAATTTTAAATAAAACCTCATTAACACAATTATAATTAAATTAGAAAATATTGTAAAAATGTGCAATTGAATTGATTTATTACTTCCAAACAAATGGAAAATACATATTACATTTAATTAACTTGAAGTTTAATTAGATGAAATGTAGGGTTTAATTGCTAGTTGAATTTATGTAGTAGAGAATTAAGAAAAACGATTTAAAAAAAAAAATATGTAGAATTAAAACCGTGTCAGAACTAATAATATTTTATTGCTGAGACTGATTATCATAATCCATACGACTAGATGGAAAATTGGCCGAGTTTTCAGTAAAATTTCCTTGGGGAATATAATAATATAACATTGGATTAAAATATTCTCACTTACCTAATAGAGCTTGGAATAATCTGGATTTAAAGATACGTATAACTCGTTCGATGGCCAATCGTAGTTGTTTATCTTGTGGTTTGATTAGCTTTGAATGATAGTCTTCTAAAAGTTCTAAAGCACGATGAGCTTCTATAACAACAACAGAAAAAAAAAATATAAATAAAGTTGGACACTTAAAAAATTCTATTAAATTAATGAAACACATTGAAGTACATTCAATTTAGTTAAATGTTTTTACTTTTATTACGTTTTGTATTAAATTAAACAACATCATCTACTCTTGTACGAAAATAATATATAAAGTAGCATGTTTTCTATTTTTTTTAGTCTTTCGTAAAATAAAAAGAGAAATAATGGAGTTTTTCCAACCAGACAATAATAAACACCATCTATATTAATTAAGAATAAAAAAATTCATGAAAATTGATAATAGATTTTATTATAAAGATTAATGTACACATTTGCAACGTTTCATACACGTTTATATAAAACATATATATAAATCGTACGTTTATTACGTTAGTTGTTAGTCCTAAGGGGATGTTTTTAAAGATGAATGGTCTATTTTCGTTTTAAAAATTGTGAAATACTAGAGTATGTAGCTAAAAGTTTTACTCAATTTTTGTCAACTAGTTTAAACAAGAAAACTTCATATAAATTATTAATATGAACAGGATGAAAAATGAGGAATGAAGTTAATTTTAATGAGTTTCAGCCAATTTAGACTTGAGTGATAGGTAAAACCAATGTTTTATTCAGAGTTCAAGTTCGGTATTTTCAAATTGGAATAGAATACAAATTCGGAAAACCTCAAATAATCATTTGAATAGAAAAAACAGCTCTATTTTATATTTTTTGTATATTTCAAGCAATTTGAAGTAGTTGTATAACAAAAAATAAAACAAGAGAGCTTAAAGTATAGATTACGTGACTAAAATACATTCATTCATGTATTAAAAGTCAGTGTGTTTCATGTGAAAGCAATTTTTATACTTACAATCGAAATGATTGATTATTACAATTTTGTAAAAATTAGTATTACATTCGGAAATTTAATATTATGTAACCATATTGTGATAATTTTAAATAAATGTGACTTTAGAACTATTAAATTCAACCATTTCTATATAATATTATGCAAAAGACAATTTAGTAAAGTTCATGGTCGCAAATGAACACTACCAAAGGGATTATTCCATGTCAAATATAGTTTTAGGTACAAAATTAAGGGTTAAGTAAAATTGAAACAATTTCATGTCATCAATAGAATTATTAATAGTTTTAGAAAACGGGAAATTTTCTAATATAAACTCGATTTTCTTGTCCTGTGTGCTAAATTTTATCACATTCACTATACTATTCGACAGAAATGGTGTAAAGATAAAGCCAAGGGGATGGTTTTTCGATAAGAGCAACGGTCGAAACGACGGATTATAAAATATCCCGTATAAATTTCCCAGTAGGAACAAATTTTAAGACGACACATTTTATTTTACCGAATAAATCAAATTTTATGTATATGTAGAATTGTAGATAATAAATTCAAAACAAAATTAATTAATTAATGAGTGAATGTAAATTTAATTCAATAATCCCGGGCTTTATACCTTTGAAAGTTTTCGAAACAGTTTGAAAACTAAACTAAAAATTAATACCATTTAGGAGTTTTTCGTTTATTTTGTGCTAAAACATTTTGTTGTACGTGGAAAATGAAAACAACAAACAAAGACCTATCGATTTAATCAATCTGAAAATATATTTGATTCAATATATTTCTTATCAATAATACAAATACATTTATATAATTTGTAAAAAGAACTTTAAATCGATTAATATATAGGTATTTTGCAATTATTAAAGTTATATAATTTTGGGTGTGTGCCAAAAAATAACGCAAAACTATACCAACTTTGTGTATACAAAAAAAAATCGATACCATCATCCAAAGAATGGTACAAAATTCTTTTTTGCCAATTTTACAAATATTTGAAAATGTTGAAACTTTTACTGATTCTGAAATTGTATGCAAATGCTGGTACAATATTTATAATTCATTTGGACACAAGAAGAACTTTAACATTAAAATTTTATATTCTGTTGTATTACATTACACTTTATGTATATTTAATTATTCTATTATACAATTTACATTTTTATTTCTAATTGCAATTATACCTCAAAAGTCATAAATCGTACAGCCTTATCTGTGTGAGTAAAATTTTCGGGAAAAAATCATATTGAAACTGTTTTACAAAAAAAATCTTTTAACGGGCACGTGCATCAGCATCCGTTAATAATGTTTTTGGTGAACTTGTTATAAATATGCATGAGAAAACAATGATTGCTGCTAAACTTGAATGTTTGATATATAAGTGGGGGGTTGTGAAATACAACGGGGGCGGTTTATTTAAGCTTGATGATAGTATATATTAGTAAACTTTGATTTATCGTACAAACTAGAAAACAATTTATTTATGTACAAGTATAATAATATTTATTTTAGGATGACTTTAATGGTACAATTAATTCATTTTGTTTAATTTACGGCTTTATGTCATTATAAAATGCTTTCCACCGTGAAATTTGGCATTTCCTACATACACATGTATAACTCACCCCTTATATTATTATACTACAACTATAATCAAATGTAAATAAAATATTGTTTGTTGAATATTATAATTAACTTGGCGTGTATTGCAATTAATATTCATAAAATATAGTTTATTATAAATTATTTATTAATAATTCTGAGTAAATATGGTATTTATTAATTCACACAATTTAAAAGTATGTTACAATACATACAAAAGAAAAGTTTTTAATAAAAAACTTTTACAAAATAGAAATTGTTTCTTCCATTATTATTTTTCACGAAATTCTCGCACCCCCCTATGAAAGGAAAATAGAAGGGTAAATGTACAATAGAAATATAACAACGAAAAAGAGAAAATATTAATGCAATTTCATTGAAACAACTTAACACCACCACAAAAATCGGACAAAATAAAAGTATTTTTACTCAAAAGCAATTTTGCACGTTTTTTTTTTCTCTCTTTTATTTTATTACAACTGGATACGTAGTTTTATTATATATTATATCTTATTGGATTCTCACTAACTATTACTATAACATTGATAGAAAAAATTGTTTTAGAAGATTTTTTTAAGAACTGTTATATAAACCTTTTTATTATATCTCAAAAGAGATGATTTTTTTTCTTTCGTATTATTATTACATTTTATATTGTGTAAATATTAGTGTATATATTTAGAAATGTGATCGTTGTTACAGCTATTGTTGTCTATTCGATTATACTAGCAATTCTTTTACCGAAATAAAATCCCTACAGTGTATTTTATTCACAAATTATTATCATGGCGCATTCGCCAAAAAATTGACATAAAACATATTATATAGTTAAATGTAATTGTAGTACAATTTACTGTGTGTACGTTTATTTAAACACGAAATTTATTATTATATTTAATAAATTTTAACACAAATAACAAATTGAAATGATTTTAAAAGTTTTATGGTATAATAGGTCTTGTTAAAATTTTGGTGAATGCGCCAGTATAAAATCATGTAATTTTAGTATAAATTAAAGAGCTTTTATTGTGAAGAAAAAACATTGAAAATTTTATTCATAATTGTTGGTTCGCTTGTTAACAAATTTATTAACATATTTAATAAATAATACGGGTGGAAAAATTAAATTTTCTGACTATTATTATTGTGTATTAAATATACGAAAACAAATTAATTCAAAAATTAGCATTTTCCAACCCCCATTTACTATTAAATCATCTACAAGTGTTTAAAACATCAAATTTCTATACACAAAAGAGAAAATAAAAACTTGAAACAATTTCTCAACAGATTAAAGTTGAAATTTAGTTAAAAAAGTGGTTTTTCAAAAACAACTTTTTCCTTATATAATTTGTTTAAATGAAAAATACAACAAGAGAGAGATTTTAAGAAGTTTCCCTTTTATTTTTTTCTCTGTAAAGTTTCTCCATAGAAATAATACTTGTGTGTATATATTTATTATGAGTTCTTGTAAGAAACTCATTTTAAAGGCATGATAATTAATATTAAAAGTTTTCGTACGCATATACACATTCCTGTAACACATTCAAAATTACACCATTTTACTTTTAAAACTTGCAAAAGCAATATTCAAGAAAGTCTCATTAAGCGCAATTACAGAACAAAAAACTTTTTCATAAAATATAAAACTCTCGCTTTTTCACTAAATATATTGGGATGGAATTGATTATTATACCTGTAACTTTATAGAAACGTTTATGATTTGTTTGAATCACGGGCGTAATATTATGACGGAAATAATCGTGATACATATTGCGCTATTTGCGCTCCCCAAAAATCTACAACCGTTTCTTCGGGAAGAAGAATTTCGGAGCTTTCAACTCCGAACTCCGACATTAACTGCAGCAAAGTCCGGAACTCCAGAGATCGATCCCTGCTTCGGCGCCCTAAACACACACACTAAGTCCTTCTGCAACCACGTGGACTTGGACTCCTTTTACAATATTATGTTTACTATAACCAACTTATTAACACTTATTAACTTGTTTGATTGAAGTTCATCCGACTGGACTGGTTGTTACTTTTTTTCAGTTTTTCCTGCTGGCCAGTTTTTTCCTGAAGCTTAAAAAAGGCACATCACCAATTTGATCAATAAGATATTGTATTACTAAAAGTGTAATAAAATTACATGTGTTTTTGTAACAAAACCTATGATCAAACAAACCGCACTCTACGAAAAAAAAAAGAGAAATAGAATTTTATGATGTTTTAATAAAGACTTGTCCAGTTTTGTAATTATAGTTGTTCAGGATAAGCTTAGAAATTCCTGAAACATCACTAATTCACTCGGTTTTTACGAGCTTTGCCCTTTAAACGATTTCTTTTAAGCTCCCCAAAAACATATCTCTATAAACATCTTATACAATTTTGTGGAAGTGGTTAAAAAAACACACACACAAACGCACAAAATGATCACATTTTTGCAGAAGAGTGAAACTGTCAGATAGAATAAACTAAACAGATATGTAATGCTTAGTGAATGCCCTTTGGGAAGTATTTCACGGTCCCAACATTTATATTTATTTGTATATAAATGCATATTTTTTATATTTTTGCGTATCACGTTTTTAAATTTCACAAAGTGGTAATATTTTTACTATTTATTTATGAAAAGTTTGTAGTAAATCTTTGGCCGTGCAGTTTTCGTGTATCGTGTGGCATTAGGGGGAAAACAACCATTACTGCATAAAATATTTATATAGTAAGGAGGTAAGAGGATTTTAGATGCAACATTACACTATTTGTAAAGTTATTATATATATTTCCGCGTTTATTTATCCCAAAAGGATTTAAACATAACTAGCTAAGATTTTTTTATTTTTGCTATTAAAAAAAGCTCAATCGATGCAGCTTTTGTGCTGTTATTAGATATAGTGGAAATTGTTATAAATATTATCTTTGCAAAATGAAACTTTTGTAAAATTTAATAATAAATCATTTTCATAAGTTTTCCATCAATGTTTTCCGCCCTATGCGTTCAGTTAGGTGTATTTATGGGTAATTAATTATTAGTTGAAGCTTTTCATAAAGGAGATAAACACTAGGTATATAAATGGTGGTGGCAGCTAGTATTATATTACCAGTCATATTTTTTCCCTAAGAATTTTCTATACATTATTCATACATATATCTATATAATACACTTATTAACTTTTCTAGAAAATACAAAGAAAAACGTATTTATTGTGTTTGTACAAAAAATATTTTTAAAATATTGTATACAGTAATATTACGCACACTATCATATACAATGTTTTGATAAATAAATTTCAGAATTAAAAGAAAACAAACTGAAAACGAACTTTCAGATGTTTACAACACGAAAAATAAACAGGAAAGTGAAAAAACTATATAGGATTTTCCAATATAAAAATTGTTTTTATGCAATTTGCTAAGTTTTGAAATTAAAGCACGTTTTCATCATGACAAAAAAAAATTGAACCACAGGACAGTGTCCAAGCATTCCATCGGGAATATTTGAAGAATTTTTCCCGTTTCAATTAAAGACCTTCACATTTCCGTCAAAAAGGAAGAAAACTTGTAAATCATATATTCTTTTTTTATGCCCCCTCACACAAACATTATAATAATCTGCGATCGTAAAAAGCAAATTATGCGGAAAGGAAATATTTTTTCCTCTTCCATCTTAAACTACTTTTATAACACATAATCTTTTTCTAGGAGGTTTTCCAAAGTAGATATTATACAGTTGTAACAGCGAATTTTAATCATATTATATAGCTCGTAATGTGCTGTTAGTGTTTTTGACATGTTTATTATTTTCCTTCAGGAAAGAAACGTATTATGACGATTTTCTTGAATATATAAATTAATTGAACGTAAAGTGATATTAAAGTGATTAAATTCACCAAGTCACACATGTTAGAAAGGGGAAAATAATACGCTGAAATGCACACTAGTGCTTAATTGTAACACAATTCTGCTACATTTATTACTTTGATAGATCCTTTATTAAATGTTGTACGACTGGATGATGTTTCCGAGGTTAATTAACGAATGCAATCTTTGTTAAAACGTTAATCGTTTTATTGAACACAAAAACAATTAAAACAAGTAGTAAAAAATAAGCAAAACGGAATATAAAACATTACATTTTCATTTTCTTGTTTTCAATTAAAGCTTTTTTCCGTAAATAGACGATTTGACACAATTTTGAAAGAGAATTTCACAATAAATCGTTCCCTCTTCAACCTGACAGCTGAAAACTTTATAGCTGAAATTACGTAACTGAAATTCTCTCATAATATTTATCTGAAGATTTTTTTTTGTTATTTTATACAAACATATGTGTATATTTTTTAACAAATTGGCTTTTCATATCAAACATATATCTTCACATTCTCATTTATATTCATATTCTGAAAGTTGATAGAGAAAAAAATATTCAATTTTAATGATTCCCTCCCTAATGATGTTGTTACTGAGATGTGAAACTTTTTTTTTTCAACAAAAAAATTAAAAAACCCACGTCAAACCTCAATTTTTATTTGAAGCCTTACACTAGTTGATGTGCATAATGGATAAACTAGGGGTGTGTTAATAAAATAATTAAACAAATTTTATTCCGCATTGGTAACATGGGTTCAGAAATATTTACGTTTTTTGGGCATTTTGTCAAATATCGTGTTTAATTAAAACATATATTCAACGATGATTTTAATTAGCATTGCTGGAAAAATTGTTTATAAAAGATTTTTGTAATTTTCAGCAAAATATTGTTAAAATTTTGGCGAATGCGCCACTGAAAATATTTATATACCTACTTTATTTTTAAAAAATATAAAAAATTGAATAAATCAACAACGCATACATTTCATTTCCAGTAATAACGAAAATATAATTTTATTTACATGTTGTGAAACACAAATAATCAACAAGAAAGTAACTTTTGTCAGAAATTATTATTGGCGCATTCGCCAAAATTTAAACATAAAACATTGTTGCTCTATTTGGAGCTCTCAGCATTAAACTGACTGCACATTTTACACAAATAATGCATTTATTAACATATTTAATGAACTTAGTTACAACACTGTTGTATAAAACTGAATAACAAAAAAAATATTGTACATATATAAGCGTAACATGGAGTTTTATTTAGTTTTATCTCATTTCTGTCAATGCACATGTTTTTGAATTATTCTAGCATGCAAATAATGCTGTATTCTATTATTAAATCGTATAATATAGTAGGTATACGATAAACAATTGTCGCTCTCTCTACCAACTTATTATCTATGAAATATATTTCTGAAAAGTTACAATTTAACTGTAAAACTTTCGTTGAACAGATTACGCGCTTTACAGTTGTGAATATTTAGTTTTTCAACCCCCTTCATCTCTTTGTGCAATTTTTACCTTGAAGAAAAATAGTGTAAGAATCAAAAGAAAACTTTACTGTCACTGATTAGAAGTTTTAATTAAAGCATTAGAAAGTTCGGTGGATTATGTTGTAACATTGTAAAAGTTCTATTAAAGACGAAGTTTTGTATTATTTTGTAATATGTAGGTAAGTACGTACATTTAATATTTATATTATTTAATAAAAAAGTGGCAAAGAATTTTTTTGATAAAATAGGTGATAAAAATGGCACGCCATCCTGACCTACTCTATACAAATTGTTCTAATGCATTTCCGCCCCCACAGACATTACCCTTTCTATATAAAAATATCAACACCCAAGGTCGGTAGCTATATTTAAACTATCAACAAAACACTTTTTCCCATCTGATAAACCGGAAACACAATATTATGATTTGGAATTAATTAATTTGTTGTTGAAGAAAAAAAATGTAGCTTAAGTTATGAATTAATTAAAACAAAACAGGTCAACAATCGATATATCTAGATGTTACGTAAAAATTGATTTAAGTTAAGGGGTTGTAATGACTATTTGGCATTTGTGCATAAGTTGCCCCCTCCATACAGCAAATGCACGTGCTATTTCACGAGGTATTGATGAGATGACATTCCCTCTCAACTCACATACACTCATAAAACCACCCCATTTTTAATATCACCACGTTTAAAAATATTGCATTTAAAAAGCAAATATTAAACTAAAAGATTATCTATATAAATGGAATCACCTTGCTTTCGTACGGGCATTTTAAAATTGGCTTTAACTTGTCGGCCAATTGTTGCGGATTTGTGGATTTTGTATTGTATACACTTTAAGATTTAACACCACCACCACCCGCCAACCGAGTGTGTGTATAATATTTCTATATAAATACAAAAACCGAAACGGTGTCAGTACTAGAAGAGAAGAATATGACGACGCGCGGATATGTTGAAATACGTATAGAAGTAATTTCGTTAACAAATATTTATATCGTAACAATAATAACAAATTAGGGTGTAATGCAACGAGCGACAATTAATAGATAATTTTTTTTGTGTCGAATTTATTATAAACACACACACATACACTAAAATATATAGTCAATATGGCGCAAACAGATGACGATTGGTCGATTGGGTTTTGCGAACGTCATAGGGGTGGTTGAATTCCTTAAAATAGTTTCATGGTAGCCGCAACTATTGCCATCTGGGATGTGGGGGATGGAATGAGGCGTCGCGACGCCCGAGCGGCAACTGTACAACATAGCTTTCAGAGGTTTTCAGGAGCAATTTGTTACATACCAATATATTTTTATTTTTTTTAAAAAGCTTTACAGCTGAATTGAATGATTCAAATTTTGGCGGATGCGCTAATAAAACTTATTAAAAAAAAAATTGAAATTATTAGGTATTATTTCACAAAAAGTTAATAAACCTTGTATGAATCACTTATTTATATGTATTTAAAAATATACTTTAGTTCAGTATAAACTTGAATAAGTTTTAAAAAATTGGTTTTATTCCCTGCGCATTCACCATATTTTTAACACAAATTTCGGGCACTTTTCTAACATCCCAAAATTAGTTAATAAAAAGATTATTTTATTAAAAACTAAATATATTTCATTTGTCAACATTATATTCTAAAATACAATATATTGTGTAAACATGTAATCTATTACAACAGATTAAAAAATATGGACTTTAATAAATTTAATAAAAATATATACTCGGTATATAAATACATAATATATCACATTTTCTATTGAAAAACAAAAATATGAATAAAACAATTAAGTAAAATAGCTAAGTAGTAATTATGCAATTTTAAAATCTAAAATAACAATAATATAGAAACATACACCAAAAAATAAACATTTTGTGAGTGTCAAACATTTTAAAACTACATTTTTCTACAAGTTACCAAACAGAATAAAATTGACTACATCATAAAATTTGTTGGTTTATAGATCATCATCACCCACTTTAACGAAATTATGGGACAATAACTCATTAGCCATTGCCCTCTCTCTTGGATTATGTTTAAAACATAAATCAAGAAAATCTAATCCCTCATCAATCATATCGTCGGGTGGATCGGGACTTTCCCCCATACCAACTTTAAACATAATTTGATAATTTGAATCAAATTCAGCCCATGGACGCTATAAATTACATTCATTAATCAATCAATCAATATTAAATTTAGTTTAAACAAATTTTCATACTTTTCCTGATGCCATTTCAACCACAACACATCCAACTGACCAAATATCAGCTGATCTACCATGTCCTTCGGCCATATTTTTCGTAAATACCTCCGGAGCCATATAGGCTAACAATTTTATTAATAAAAACATAAAAATACACTTTTATCATGTCTTACCTTGCGTCCCTACAAATCCTTTCAATTCACCAGGCATTGTGGTTGTCGATTTAATTTTTGCTGCACACCCAAAATCTCCAATTTTCAAACAATTTCCTTCATCAGTCAAAAAGATATTTGCCGTTTTTATATCGCGATGTACAATTCCATGTTCGTGCAATACAGCAACACCGGAAACCAGTTGAAACGTATACCTCCTAACTAATAATTCTGGTAAGCCAGTTTCAGTAGCTGCAACTAAATTCTCAAGCGTTCCTTCGGCACAAAATTCCATAAAAAATAACATTTCTTCTTTATGTACTTCGACTCCATAATATCTGACGACATTTTGATGTACAATTCCTTCTAAAATTTTCATTTCTTCCATAACACGTTTAACTGTTGCATTATCATTGTGCTGCAATGTGATTTCTTTAACTGCCATCATTTCACCTGTTGAATTATTAACAGCTGTATAAACTTTCCCAAAACGTCCCTGTCCAATTTTGATGCCACGCTGCCAAGAAAACGTCACATTCCTTCTACGAATGTGCTGCGGACGGCATTCTTTACTTTCCAAAACTTTACCAATCAAGTCTTGTTTTCTTAAACGATCATCGAGTTCCATTTCCAAAGCTTCAATTGCCTCTTTAACATGTTCAGAATGTGTTGGTACAATTATTTTCACAGTCTTTTCATCTCTCCTCGTAAAACTACCATTAAAACTGCCATCAGTTGAATCCGGTGTTGGTGAATTTTGTTCCATACTCGTTTTTCTACTGTTACTAGCATTTGAACGTTGACTTTTGTAATGTGGACGTGGACTAGGCGATGAACCACGACTTCTACTCCTTATATGGTCCAATGATTGGCGTGGTGATGCTGTATAAATACCAGAATCTGGTGTTGTGGGGCCCATTTCACCAATAACATGCGATATACATATATCCATGTTACGTTTCAAGTCCTCAAACTCTTGTTCTGTTAAATATTTCGTGTTGCATGGCTCACAGACAGTCAATAGGAATTCTAAGCCCTGATATGCCCATCTTGGTCGCATTCCACGACCACGTTCACAACGTTCCGTTACGAATTGCATCCACAAATTAGCAAATTGTACCATTCCAGCTACGAGACGTGCACGACGCTTTGCTGGAATGCCCTCGGAGAGCTCTTTGTAAAACTAAATCAAGATATATATGGCGAATTTATTCAATTTAATTCGTTATATATATTTATATAAATTTACCTCAAATCCAAAACGGTACACTTGCATTAAAATCTCTCGAATTCTTGCATTTAAGGCCACTTTATCAACTTCGTCCAATGTTCCAAAATGGATGAGATCAAATAAATTTTGTATATGACTTATTGCATCAGGAATAAGGCATTTAAACGATACAATAGCAACCTAAATAGGATATTTTCAATAATATTACATTATTTTAATAAATTCAACTTACCCTTAACTTTTTGTTACTTTGCCAATGATTCGCAAATGGTTCGTATTTAAATATTGTCTTGCAGAACGCCATTGTCTTCAAACTCATTTCTCTTTCCTCATTAAACAACGACTGTAATCTTCGACAAATTGCAAACAAATCTTGTTTTACTACTGCATCATCTTCTTTTGGTATTTGTGCCAACAAATCTTCAATTCGACTCATTAATCTTTCGCCAATACGTTGAAAAATACATTCTAAAATCGTGCTAAATTTTGCACTCAATATTTCAGTTGCACCACTGGGCATATCTTTAATAATATTACAAGAAAATTGATATTCTTCTTCTAGTAAATTTTTTTGAAACGTGTCGTGATGTAGTAAGGCCCATTCTTCTAAATAATCTAAATAATCCCGAAAAATTCGTAACATACAATCATCAAAAGCATTCAATTTCTTTATGACAGAGTCTGTATTCTCATTAGTGCCGGATTTAGCTGCTTCGAGATAAGATAAAAGTCGTTCACGTTCAGTTGCAGCGATTTTTAGGCCTTCTTTTAATTCTCGCATTAATTGTCGTACACTTAACGGTGAGGGGTTTTGTGGTTTCTGTTCTAAACGCATTAACAAATATTCATGAATCATTTCCAATGGTACAGAAGCAAGAAATAAGAATGTAGAACGATATGATGGTAAATTTATAGCTTTTGCTTCAGGACTCCAACATCCATAACGTCTCAATTCCTCTTCATCTGTATCACAGCAAATTTTGGTAAATATTTCATCATTGGTAGGTTTTTCCAATGTAAATTGTGCCTTTTGCAAAACATGTTGATGTAATTTGTCTAAGAAACTTAAACTGTTATGTAATGCTCTAGTTTTTAATATATTTTCAATGTATTTCCTATATGCGGACACATTGTTTTCGTCTTTTAAGTTAATTAGCATTACAATCGGTTGTATATTGTATAAATCAACACTTCTCGGATCAATATAAGACTCGTTGAATGAAGATGTGGTTGAATTATTGCTATCTGAAGCACTATCGCCAGCATGTTCACCAAAAACTGACCATTCATGTTTATTATGTAATGTACACAACAATCTACCCAAAATTGACAATTTTAAACGTTGATGTCGTGTCATATTATACCACAAACTAATCGCTTTTACACGTCCAACAAACTCCGGACTACTAAACAACGGATAAATCTCAGCAAATGCCTTACTAGATGGAAATAACGATTCTACTAAATCTAAGCGTTTCATTATACGTTCAACTTCACGTAAACCATCATTTTGTGCTTCCATACATGCAATACAAGATATAGAAAGACATCCAGTACAATCATCTTCAACGCCACTATCACTATTCTGTGTAGAAAAACATCGTGTATGACGTTGAAAATGATATTCCATTATTTCTTTTAATAAAGGCTCAACAGTTTCTCGAGCTTGACACAAATATAGATCTTCTTCTGTTGGTGAGCGATCAGCATGAAATGCTTGCAATTCCAGCCATATAACATCCTTTAGGTCATTTTGCCACAATGTTTCATCTCTGCTTAACTGTAAAAAGGAAAAATCGTTTAACATATTAGCTCTAGAAGTTGCGTCATCTATGAACATATTACGGAACTGTTATAATTTTCTATTTTCAACTAATAAAAAAGATTTTTCATACATTTCTTCGTGTGTTTCGCTCTCCTTGCTTGCAATCAGCACCACCACCCATTCTAATCAACATACTGAGAGTATTGTAGAATTCGACACGAGTTTGTGGACATTCCTCTGTTTCTACACGTTCATCATGTGTATTACTGGAATGAATTTTTTTGACAAATGGCCGTAAACATTGTACTGTACGACATGATAAACTCATAAATCGTTTACAACTTTCGATTTGAAATGATGGATGTTTCGTTTGTGGGGCCGTATTCTGTGCACTAGCTATATCTAGTTTTAAATCACGTTCAGAGCCACGTAAGAGCTTCATGTGACGTTTATTCGATCTTTTTCCACCTTAAAAATTGGTAAAGGTTTAGATATAACTGAGTAATTTAGGAGTTCTTAAGTACCTTGATCCCCTTCGTTGTTGTCTGCTTTTGCTATAAGTTCATCATACATAGTACTGATTGTGTTTCGACGACCTAATGGATTTTTCGCTTTTACAACTTTTGGTGATGAGTTTGCTTGCCTAAAAATGCATTTTAAGCACACTTCTTTAAGGATTTTCTATGCACTTACCCGTTATTCTTATCTCTATGTCTTCTCTCCCGATTCTTTCTCAATATTTTCATTCTAGGTGGTGTTTTACTGTACATTTCATATTCACTAAGTTCATCATTTTCAACTGGACTATAATCTTCCATATCTAACATTTTTCGAAAGAATTACTAATTAAGACTGATTTATTGTGCAATATAATGTTAATTCCACGAGTGTCTCACCAATATGTAATGTATAATTAACAATAATTGTATTATAATCTACTTCAGTAAACAAATTAAATAGGGAGATAACATTATGAAGTGCATACTCACATTATGTTTTTATTGTTTAATAACCATTATTTGCATAGAAGTACATTCCCTCAACGGCCGAAATGCCTTTTATCAATATTATCGAATTAATATTAGTTTTTTAGATAGTTTTTGGATTATGAATTTAGTTTGATACGGCACTTGACAAATAGCTAGATTTTCACACAGTCAAGTGATAACGATAATTGAGGATAGCTCAAACGTTTTACATTACTTCAAAGACATTCAACTGATAGTAATTAGTAAGAGATGTGTTACTAATATTAAATAATTATTAAATAACATGAAACTCACCTTTAAGTTTTACGTAAATTATTATTATATGGTTACTGGTACTTTACCATGGGAGGACAATAACCTCACCTTTGATTCTTAATCCATTGGACTGGGTCAATAAAAACAAAAGGCAACCAGCAATACACAAACTCGAAATTATGGTCACCGACTTTTAAACAAATAGAATATAAATTATACAAATTTGTTATAATAACAGGTTTTTATTGAACACGAACAACATTATATAATATAAATTAAACAAATATTTAACCTGGAGGCCATCTAAGTTGACGTCCACCTAAAATATGTACATGTATATGGTAAACTGATTGACACCCTTCGGAGCCGTTATTAATAACCAATCTATAACCATTTGGAAGACGTTCTTTAGCTAAAGATTTGGCTCTTAATACTAGTTCTCCCAAAAGCTGAAAAACATTTCGATACAAACAAATTTACAAGCAAAATCTAACGGTTGTTTACTTCACGGTCATCTTCAGTTGCTTCATCCAACATTGTAATACGTTTTTTTGGTATTACGAGAAAATGAACTGGTGCTTGCGGACTGATATCATTAAAAGCCAAACATTTTTCATCTTCGTAAATAATATCAGCCGGAATTTCTTTAGAAATGATTCTATCAAAGATTGTCACTTTGGTGTCTTTTTTAGCCGATTTTGCTTTCTGTTCTTCGGTAGAAGACATCTAAAAGAAATAATTACTTGTAAATCAGTTAAATATTCCAATAATCGATTTTTATAGTACTTTTTGAATTGATGTCATTATTGGCAGATTTTTGTTTAAAAGCAACTGTGATGAAAAGTTCGACATGACAAACTTTCTGATCATTGCAGACATCTTCAAGAATATATATATTTCTTCAATTAATAATAATAATAATCATATAGAACAGACACTTTTATAATTTTTTGTTTTTTAAAGAACTTTAAACCCAATATTGTTGTAAATATAACCTCCAGGAAAACAATCATTTTAAGGTATGCAATCATCCAAACATCAAAAATTTAAAAAAATATTTAAATTTAAAATTATTGCCGATTTGCAAAAACTTTTTGATCAAAACATGAAAATAAGTTTAAATAAGTTAAAAAATGTAAATTAATAACTACTATTTATTAAGCATTTATTCTGAAACCCTCTCTATTTACGAGATATTAGATTTAGTGATACTTCCTGTAATTGTCCCCCAATTTCTTCACAATTAAACCGATTTGATAACAACAAGATGATTATTTACCCCCTATATAATAAAAATACCCTTTTAAGGGCCCAATTATAAGCGCATAGGCGAAAATGCGTCGTTGGACGACGTCGGCAACGCCTCTAGAAAACGAGAACCGCCTACAATATAAGCACGCGCCACATCTCGAATACTTATTTAAAATTTACAGCCCAAATTTACCACACATAAACACTTGATTATCAAAACAAAGTAGTACTAAACTGTTGTAACATGTTCTTGTAAATTCATTCGTTTAAATATGACATCGAGCACCAAAACGAAGAACAACCAACCATCATCACCGCGCGACTTCTTCCAAAGAATATACGGTGATTTGGAAAAGAAAAATGTTGATGGTAATGTAATTGTGAAAAAAGAAGACACTGGTTGCAGTGAAATGGCATTTGAAATGAAAAAAAATACCAGCGACTTAATTGCACCAATTCCAATACTTGCGACACCAACAATACCATTTCTAATGCCATCAAATGAGCCCCACATCGCTGCTGCAGCCGCCGCTGGATTATCCGCCTTCCGTGAGTACATCTAGATGATTATTAGACTTATTAAAGATTATAACATAGAATATAATCAAAATTAAAAGCGATTTATTAAAACAATTATTGTTAAGTATATGGATAAATTCGTTGGGCGATTGTTGCAAACAATAAGGGTGTTAAATGCGATTATAAATCTGATGTTATTCACCATCAAAACATAAATTTATAATACATATACAATAACAATATGCTGGTAATATCTATTTTTCGTGGCGACAAATCCGTTTTAGAGCGCGCGTGTTGTTCTGGAAACCCAAACGAGACAAAAACAGAAAAGTAGATCTCTTTTAAGCAGTTTTATAAATTTCTGGTCGGCCAAACTTATTCTTACATATATTTTCAAACAAAAATAAACTCCACATTGTATAATAATTAAATTGTAATGTTGAGAAATCAAATAAAATTCAGGTGTTATTACAGAATTTCCACTTGTATGCATTTCCGCGTTTTTCCAACAAAATATTTTAACGGCAACATGTTTTATGTTGTTCCAATTTTCTCACAGTAGTGTATTATTGTTGTATAAGTCCATAACAATATGAAATGTAAAATATTATTATGATGAGATTACTAGAATACAGTTGAACAAATCTGAATTGGATGGTGTGTGGCTGTTAAAGTGGGGGTGGGACACAAGACATGTGTTTTGTGGCGGCAGCGAGTCAATATACAGAATGATATTAAATAGATTTTTTCGTAAATTTTATTACTATTGGCAAATTTTAATACTCGTAATTAATGTATCTACAAATTTTTCTTCTCTTTAACACCATTATTGAATTTTTATTATACCACCCCCTTGTATTCAATTATATCATCTGCAAATTCCCACTAATAAATCAAAATTGATAAATTTGGTACGACACGCACCATCCGAACCAGAATACAGGAACTACAGTTGATTACAAAATTGGTGAAGACATTAAGTGCGTGTGAATTTTATTAAACAACATATGCTGGGTTGTGATTGACGGAAATGAGAAGCCCAAAAATTGCCCATCTGGTCCATCCAACCCTCCGCAACAACAAATTCAATTAATTTTGATATAATTTTATTGAAATTATTTAGTTGCACGTCGAAGACGCAAAGAAGGCCGACCACGAAGACAACGCACCACTTTCAGTAGTGAACAAACACTACGTCTAGAAATTGAATATCAACGATCCGAATATATAAGCCGTAGTCGAAGATGTGAATTAGCAGAATCGTTACGTTTATCTGAAACGCAAATAAAAATTTGGTTCCAAAATCGTAGAGCGAAAGATAAACGTATTGAAAAAGCGCACATTGACCATCATTACAGGTAAAAAAAAAAATTAAAAACTCTTATCGTAGATCTAAACAAGGGGTGATTATGTCTATTTACTAAGATAATCTCCCTCATATTTTAACGGCTCGTTGATTTTTATCCTTTGAATGTTTAATTTGCATGTGAACAAGAAATTGTCCTCTCAATTATGGGGACAACAACAGGTGTTATCTTTTCAATTATTTTCATTTGGCACGTATTCTATTGTTCTAGGAAACTTTTAGGTGCATTTCCCAGTAATTTGTGTCCCATTTGTATTGATGGACCGTGTTTTCATGTACCATTGCATCAATTTACACCAAGTACATCAACAAGTCCCGAAAACAACAATCAAAAATTAATCTAGTCTGTATTTATTCGAATAAAAAAATCCATAAATTAACGATCCAAATCGTCTTTTATTGAAATAGCAATTTTTCTTGAAAAGAAAATTAACTGGAGAAGGGAATTGGTCAAAAATGAGAGTTTTATAGATACGGCGGGAATCATCCACCTGGTCCACCCCTAATTGTGCACGCTTAAATCCACAGTGATTGTGTTGAGCACGATATTTATATAGTTTCAATGGTTTAATAATAAAAAAGCATTCTTTTATTGTTGAGGAAAGATGAAATGAGAAAAACAATTCAAGAGAAAAATTCTTTATTGATAAAAAAATATTTAAAATTACATAAAATATCACAGATACTCACGAAACATCCTGAATTACTTACCATTTACCCATTTCGGCCCACCCCCGGGGACGACTCTGTTCACCCCAATCAAAAGAAAACATAATTAGTTCATTTAAATAACATTAATATTAAGAAAATATAAAGTTTAGATGAAAAAAATAAAGTGGAAAGTGGGCCGCCTCCTTTTTTTTGAAATAAACAGCCCTAAAGTAATATCTACCTAACCCAGGTTAGCTTTCAAACAAATCTCCTATTTAAAAAACCTACAATTTTAACCTAAACTATTTGCTTTTGCTTTTTTAAATTAAAATTTCTCTCTATGTGTAAAAGAAACCTGAGCCAAATAGTAAAAAAAAACATTTATTCTAAAAAGTAAAAATAAAACCATTAGCCTAAAATAAAGTCTAAAACTATACATACCTATTGATATATTTTTTAATAAAAACACATTATAGTATTTTTTTTAAAATAAGATCACTCGTATTTTTCTCTGCCTTTCTATTCTATACAAAAACTCTTGTTTCTTCCTAAACATTTTTTAATTATCTTTATATGTATATCATATTAAACGCACCTAAACGAAGTTAAATTAATTATTCTAACAAAAATTAAAACAAATCACAATGCCTACCTGTACCTAATAAATTAGAATTTCACTATATGCAAAAAACTATAACTCATCTTTTCTTATATCAGAAACTTTAATAAATAAATTAGAATTACATTTAAGGAGTTACAATTAACCTAGATCATACCTAATAGTCTTTATTAAAATTAATAAAGAAAATACTAAAATCAAAAGAAAAACGTCTAGACTATGACATTATCTTTCATTTTTTTTTTTTGAAAAAAAAATCTATTACATTGAAGAAGTATACAAAGCCTTAAAACCTATATTATTATATAGTATAAATATTTTTCTATGTTTATATTTTATGTGTTTTGTTTCTTTTTTTAAAGAGGACTTGCACAAATTCACATAAAATATTGCACTTTTATGTTTCATTTTTATAAATTGGACGAATTATTTAGTATTATAAAAATCTTTCTTTATTTTAAATAAATATGTACAATAAATGTATGGTTTAGTGCAAAACCTCATCAAAAAAAAATTGCTAACCACGGAAAACTCTTTAAATAAATTAACTAATGAGTTCTTTGTTTTTTGAAAAAAAATACGTTGGCGGGGATATGATTTTTTTTCAGTACTCCAGTTGCACTTACATGTAATTTAAAATCTCCTATTGCCTGGACCACCTCCCATTCCATTGGCATTTTGATTATAACCACCGCCTCCTCCATAGCCGCCGGGGTCTATTTTTTCAAAAACAAACAAATCATAAACAAATTTAACGGAAATTTTATTAAATCTTACTATATGGAGCTGGTCTTTGCTGTTGATAATTATTTCTCATTGCTCCACCACCATAACTCTGTTGATAATTGCCACCGAAATTGTCATGGCCACTACCGCCGCCGCCGCCGCCACCACCACCTCCCCAATTACTACCGGCACCACCGCCCCCTTGACCACCTTGATTATAACTCGGACCACCCCAATTACCACCACCACCTCCTTGATTACTCTGATTGTCCCATGGTCCACTCGACCATGGTCCCCCTTGATTGTAGCCTTGATTTGGTGGCATATTCCAATCACCAGCAGGTCCTCCACCACCTCCTCCACCGCCACCACCACTGCCTCGATTATTCCAGTTTCCACCGCCGCCACCACCGCCTCCGTGGAAATTGCCACCACGTCCTCCACCGCCTCCTCCGCCACCACCACCTCGTGGACCTCGAAAGCCACCACCCATATTGCCACCTTGGCCTCCACCGCCACCACCTTGACTATGACGCTCCATTTCAGCTTTACTAATTGCTTTCTTCACATCAATATGTTTTCCATGAATTTGGTGGTTGCGGTGCACTAATAAAAAAATCAAATAAAGCACCAATTCTAACAAAAATAAAATTTCTTACAGCAAATTTTATCCACAGAGTCATAATCCTCGAATTCAATAAAACCAAAACCGCGTTTTTTTCCTGTGTCTTTATCAGTAACAATAGTACATGATAATATATTGCCGTACGACTTGAAATGCTCTTTTAAGTCATCCTCGTCAACGTCTTCTTTCAATCCACCAACGAATAATTTTTTAACAGTTGCCCCAGCTTCTGGTCGACCGATATCTTGTCGTGGTACGGCCCGTTTTGGTTCCACAACACGTCCATCTACACGGTGTGGTCGTGCATTTTGTGCATCGTCCACCATATGAGCTTTAGAATATGTTATAAAACCGAATCCTCGGGAACGTTTCGTGTTTGGATCTTTCATTACAACCACATCAACAATTTCACCCCATTGTTCAAAATGCTTCTTTAGCGATTCATCAGTGGTGCGAAAATCTAAACCGCCAATGAATAATTTGCGAAATTGTTCTGGTTCCATTTTAATATCAGGCTATAAATTAATTAATACATTACATTAGACTTTTTTGACGGCCATTTTGATAAATACGTTTACCTTTACGTCTTCGTCTCGTCTCATTATAAAAAATAGGTTTTATAGTTTGTACTGTACGGCAATTTAATAATTTGTTATAAGAAAGAATGTAATGGTCCCTTATTGTTCCCTAAAAGGAAATAAAGGGATTATTTTCGATTAATTTTCCGCACCGACTATAATAGGAGGAAAACTACAATAACACGCGTGCGTTAATAAATGAAAACGTAAACAAAGTCCGTGAGTTTGATTGGTATTGATTTCTACTACCAACATTAAGAATTAAAAAGCCCCAAATTTGAAAATTAATATAACCTAACTTTTATCCAACAATTATTTAAAAAAAGTTTAGATTTATTTAGAATATGATTATAAAATGATCGCCGTACACTGTGGTATATTTCAGTAGAACATTCCTTTTCCCTATAATATAAAATATTTTCAGGAGCTGGCCAACATAGTTCTAAGTTACATAAACAATACAATTCTTTGTCAAGTCAAGCTTGCAAAAAAGCTATAGATGTATTAAAATCTGGTGGTACAGCTTTGGAAGGTGTAAAATCAGCCTTAACAGTATTAGAAAACAATCCTCTAACAAATGCTGCCTATGGTTCTAATTTAACTTGTGATGGAACTGTAGAATGTGATGCCTCTGTAATGGATGGGAAAACATTAACTTTCGGAGGTTGTGGTGCCATAAAAAAAGTAAAAAATCCAATAGAATTGGCTTACAAAATCTGTACAAATCAATGGGAACAACTGCCACTAGGTCTAGTACCTCCAAGTTTACTAGTTGGAAATGGTGGTTTGAAATATGCTCGTAAAAATGGATTAAAAATTATTAATTCGAAACGTTTAATCAGTTCTAAAGCTTTACGACAATATGAAAAGTACAAAAAACTTCTAGATGATGAACAAATGTTAGATACAGTCGGTGCAGTGTGTTTAGATAAAAATGGATGTGTTGCTGCTGGTTCAAGTTCCGGTGGATTAATTTTAAAACAACCAGGCCGTGTTGGACAAGCTTCTCTATTTGGAAGTGGTTGTTGGGCAGATAGTTTCGATGTAAAAGAACCGTCAATAGCCATTTGTACAACTGGTTGTGGTGAACATTTGATACAAACACAATTAGCAAAAGAAATTGGCGATAATTTAAAATTTGCTCAAAATCCAACCGAAAGTTTACACCAAATTATGACGGAAAAGTTCCTAAATTCCAGATTTTTAAGGAATATAAGACAGAAATTAGGTGGAGCGTTGGTTTTACATGTTAATAAAGGTGAAGTTGCATTATTGTGGGGACATTCGACAGAAACTATGAGTGTGGGGTTTATGAAATTAAACGACAAAAAGCCACAAGTACGACAAGTATAAAAGCATAGTTATTTTATTAATTTTTATGTTTTTAGAGTACAATCTCCACATTGCCGATCAATTGTACTGTTGGCGAATCAATGAACATCGGAGGGACTTATTTTTTTAGAGAAAATGAGCTGTGATTGAAATAAAACTCTTTGTTTATAAAGAAAAATTGTCTTTAATTAAACACAGCCATTAGGGCATTAAAAAACATAAAAAAAAGGATAAACTAAACTAATATAATAAACTTGTCATGCTTAAACCAATGGATAACTAGCTTGAGTGGCAACTCCACAATTATTATCTCTATTTCTAGCCATTTTAATGTAGCCCTCTTGTCCCCAAGTAGTGCCCCAAGAATTCTTCACTAACCAATAATCTTGGCCATCATCATCAGTACCATAACCAACAACTAAAACGCCATGGTCGAGTTGTTCTGAGCTGCATTCAGGATCATAATAGACACCCTCATGATACAATTGGAAATTTTGGTGGCTGGCATCAATAGCTACTGAAATTGGTCCAACTGTAGCCACTGCTTTCTTTAAAGCTTCTTCATCTCCTGTAGGAATGTCAACGAAGCCTTTATCGGTGGCACCACGATTCTTAGGCTGATAATGGCATTTTTCATCTTCAGCACGATATGGATACGATTTTTCCGTATCGATTCCACCATTTTTCTTTATGTATTTGAACGCATTGTCCATGAGACCACCATTACAACCATTATTACCGAATTTTGTTGAACAATCAATAAGATTCTGTTCGCTCAACGATACTAGTTTGCCAGATTTTCGATAATGTTGGCCTTCCAAAGCTCCAGTCTGTAAAAAAGCATATTAAAATACAGATTTTATGATGTCAGTGTTGTTTTTTAGCTTACAGCACTGAAACTCCAGCAGGATCCACATTGTCCCTGATCTTTAATAGGTGTCACAGCACCTTGTTCACGCCAGTCAACTTCGTCGGGAATTTGAACATTTGCTGGTGGTATGAAAGTGACAGATTCTTCAGAATTTTCATTTTTATTCAATAAATGTTCACCAGTTTTATTGAAACCGTTAAAAATTGAAACGAATTCGTGATGTAACAAGTCAGCGTACTTGTTTAATGCTAATTTATAAGAAACTTCTCCTCTGGCATAACGTTTATTATGTGCAGCTACTTTATGAGAATTTTCCATGAATATTTTCATACGGAAACGTTCTTCAATTTCGCTATCATATTGCTTTTTGTGCAATTCCTGTTATAAAAAAAAACGATTAAACATTAATTTTAAGTGCGTAGTTAGCAAAATATTCTATTTATGAAAAGGTCATGACTCTGTTATTAATACTGTTACGGAATATGATAAGGGGCGTCACAAGACCGACCTAATCGGCACTGATTAGTAATTGGAAAAAGAACTAGGAAAATTTAGTCTTTTCTTTTGTTTATTTGCAAAATTTTTCAATGTAAAGTTATTAATTACTGTCTACTGGTCAATAACTCTATCAGAAATTGGGACCCTATTTAAATAGTTTAATTCAATGTTGCATCATTCTTCCGCCAAATAAATTAACATAAATATTTACTGACCTTGAATGAAGACCATTGTTCCTGGACCAAATCAAACATGGACACAGCTTGGCTACCAGCTAATAAGCAGAATAATAAAACCAGCTTCATGACTAAATCTTTTGAAGAAAAAAAACAAACTTTTATTAAAGACAAAGCATCTTAAAAACAATCAATAAACTGATAGTGTTTACTTACTTTATTAACACTAAACTTGTTGATGAGTACTTCTACTAGTTCTTCCTGGAACGAATAGTTGTTAAATAAAAATTTAACAAAGAATAGCGAATATAAAGGCAAAAACCCAGCTGATATTATATTTATGTTTTTATTATTGTTTGCTTACAAAGAATAGTCACGTGATACAAATTCCAAACTCACCATTGGTTAGTTAAAAATTGATTATCAATTTATTACAATTTTTTTAATACATTTTATATATCAACATTTATTCACTATAATTCAAATGATAATTTCCCTTTACAATTAGTCATAATTTTATATTAAACACTTGTTAAACAGATTAAAATAACGTAAAATCTCTTGGTCATCATTAATGTTTAACTTGTTGCATAAATAACCAGTTGGTAACCAGTGTGGTGGTAAAAACTAAAAATGGCTGATAAACAGTTTGATTTATCCCCAGAGTTAAAAAAGCTTTATTTAGAAAGGGCTAAACGTCGACAAGAATTAAGAAATGAATTTCTTAAAACCAAGCATAATCCACTTAGTACCCATGGTGTGGTAAGTCCAACTTTTAATTATTTTTCTTATTATGTAATAAACCTAACCTCACTTTAGTGGTACGAATTTGTAGTTTTTTAAATATTTATGATTTTTATCAATTGTAGACGAAAGAATGCGTTCTATTGTGATTAAATGTCAAGTATGTATTGTTGTCTTTTTAAAAATAATTATGATTCTTATGAATTAGGGAAAAAAATTAAAGAAATCATTGTATTGATATAATTTTATTTATGCATTAAATCTTGGGAAATAACACCAATTAGCAATACCACATTGATTATTCTTGTTTCTGGACATTCTTATGTATCCTTCTTCACCATAATCTTCACCCCATGAGTTTTTCACCAACCAATAATCAGTATTGTCTTCTGTTCCATAACCAATGACTAATACACCATGATTATGGCTAACATTTGAACACAATTGATCATCAAATATGCCAGATTCGTACAATTTGAAGTATGTAGCATCAACTGAAACAGCTACAGGACCTTGAGTTGCGACACCACGTCGTAAATTCTCTTCTATTTCAATTGTATCGGAAGTTATTTGGTAAACAGCATCTATTTTAATTCCATCGCCATTATATCTGCATACACCATCAACAGCTTCGTAAGGATACTCTTCTTCTGTAGGAATTCCATTCGTCTGGACGTATAATAAAGCAGTCGAAGCAGAACCACCACTACAACCGTAATTAACTGATGAACAGTCAACCAAACATTGTTCGCTGAATGATTTTAATTCGTTGTAAACTAACGCATATTGTCCTTCCAGGGTTCCAGTCTACAATTTTGATTTAGTTATTTGAGTTTAATTTTGTTTATATTTACTTACGGCTGCAAAACTCCAACAAGATCCACAACTTCCTTGATTTTTAACTGGTGTAACAATCCCATCACGACGCCAATCAACTAAAGCATCTTTTACTGAAACTGATGATTCCCAAATTTTTACGTCTCCCATGGATTTCAGTTCAGGTCTTGGTCCACTCTTCAATAAATATTGTTTAAATTCCTCTTCTGAATAATCAGCAAACTTTGTTATACCCATTTTGTAAGTTGAAAGACCAGCTTCATATTTTTTGTTGTGTTCTTCGATTTTTTCCAAGCTTTGTTGAAAAGCTGCATATCGAGAAGCTTCTTCACGTGATGATCTGTAAAGTCTGTTGTATTTCAGTTTGAATTTTGTCCATTCTTCACTTGCGTTTAAAGAACTTGCAACTATTACACAAGTTGCGAAAAAAATTAATAAGTATTTCATTGTCGTTGAATTTATTTTAATTAAAAAATTCATTCTTGTTAGAACTTATATACCTACTAATTGAGAACGTGATTAGATATAGTGAAAAATTTTTTCCTCAATTTAATTTAGCGATAGTATCGCATCGGATGATTTTTGGACAGTTTTGTATTTATTTAAAAATACGCAATTGTGAATAATATTATTTTCAATGGCACGATTTGTATAAAATTGTGGTACATAATTGGTTCTTATCAATTTTTAACGTAATATGTGAGAATTTGTAATTAGTAACCGTTTTTAAATACATATATGTATACTAATAAATTATAAGAATATGGATTAATTACATTGATTATTTTTATTTTTCTCCACCTCATGTTTTAATAGATGAATTTTTTACTAAGGAAAATTAATAACTTTTGAATAAAACTTTTATTTAAACATTATTTATTACCGTGAAATTTATTATATTAACTTTATTTAAATGCTCTTAATCGTGTTTTATCAAATACACCTCAACTTAGTGACAAGTTTGATAAGTTTTTATAAATCATGATACTCTTAATAATAAAACAATATTAATATATGACTATTTTATTTATACAAAATTGATATTTTTATATACACATTTCAATTTAAAGAGCTGGGAAGTAACCGTAGTTAGCAATACCACATTGATTGTCTCTGTTTCTTGCCATTCTAATATAACCATTTTCACCCCATGAATCACCCCATGAATTCTTGACAATCCAATAATCTTGTCCATTTTCACTGCTAAATCCAACAACCAATACACCATGATTCAAATCATCAGGACTTGAGGAACATAATGAATCATCAAACAAACCAGATGAGTACAATTGCATATTCTCTGATGCATCAATAGCGACAGAAATAGTACCAGCCTGTTCAGTAGCTAAACGTAAATTGTTTTCATCACCAGTACCAACTAATTCGTAGTAATTGGAAATTTTCAAACCACCACCATTGTATCTACAAGAAGCATCAACTGCTTCATATGGATATTCAGCTTCAGTTGGGATACCATTGTAATAAATATAATTGAAAGCTTGTGGCATCCAACCACCATTACATCCACCATTACCATACGATGTTGAACAGTCTACCAATGCTTGTTCACTGAAAACTTCAATATTACCATTTGCAAAATAATATTGAGTTTCCAAGGAACCAGTCTACAGAAAACAATTTATTTACGTTTTTTTTGTTATATTTTAATTTCATCAATCTGAACTTACTGCACTGAAAGCCCAACATGATCCACAACTTCCTTGATTCTTTACTGGACTAACAGCTCCTTGGTCTCTCCAATCGAATGAATCTGCACGTACTGATCCTAATTTTGGTGTCCATTGTTTAACTTGCGTTGGTTTTTGGAATGATCCACTAGTTTTTAAGTAAGCTTTAAATTCCTCTGTTGTCATGTCAGCGAATGGTGTTACACCCATTTTCCAAGAGACTAAACCGGCTTCATATTTAGCATTGTGTTCTTCAATACGTTGCAAATTTGAACGGAATACTGTGAAGCGCGAAAGTTCTTCCACTGAGTTGGTATAAACTTTTTTGTGGGCCGTTTTGAACGCGTCCCATTGGCTTCTGGCTAATGCTTGTTCATAAGCATTTACAGCCAAAACGATTGTCGTTAAAACAATTAAGAATTTCATGATGAATTTAAACTATTATTGAATAATTTATGTTGAAATGGAACTATTTATACTGTTTGCAATCTTATCAACTAAAATCTGTATATATTTTTTTATTCATATCTTCAAGTAGCATTTTAGTGTTGTTATGTCAAATCTCGGATATTTAAGTTTATAAACTAGATATATAGGCCTTGTTTGTAAGGATTTTCGTTAAAAATTTTTAATATTAACTGGCTTGTGCGTTGTTCGTATATTTTTTAAGATAAGATGTACTTTGTGTTCTAAATTTCTAATTACTATTTATAAATTTGGAGTACTGATAAATTGTTTTTGATTGTATTTTAATTAAGTCTCACGGACAAAAAAACTTGTTCTTAAAAGGATTTTCTCTATCCAAACTAATAACGTTTGTGTTTTCTTTTACTGGAAAGAAATTAGATTCATTTTTAATCTAAATTCTATCATTTTTGCACTATTTTCGTCAATTTGTAAATAAATGACAACAATATTATTGCAGTTTTAAAAATATTTATTAGATGTTTATGTTCTCATGCTAATTAAAAATTTATTTAAAGAGCTGGGAAGAAACCATAGTTAGCAATACCACATTGATTGTCTCTGTTTCTTGCCATTCTAATGTAACCATCTTCACCCCATGATGAACCCCATGAATTCTTTACAATCCAATAATCAAATCCATCTTCACTATCAAATCCAACAACCACTACACCGTGATTCAAATCGTCAATGCTTGACGAACACAATGAATCATCAAACAAACCAGAGGAATACAATTGCATATTTGATGATGCATCAATAGCAACAGAAATAGTACCAGCTTGTTCAGTAGCTAAACGTAAATTGTTTTCATCACCAGTACCAACTAATGAATAGAAGTTGGAAATTGTCAAACCACCACCATTGTATCTACATTGACCATCAACGGCTTCGTATGGATATTCTTCTTCAGTTGGAATACCATTGTAGTAAATATAAGTGAAAGCAGCATCCATCCAACCACCATTACAACCAGCATTACCATATGATGTTGAACAGTCTACCAATGCTTGTTCACTGAAAATACTAAAGTTTCCATTTACCAAATAATATTGAGTTTCCAAAGCACCAGTCTATAAAAAAATTGATTTAATTCGTTGTTTACGTTTTTTTTTTTTTTGTTGATTTTTAACTTACTGCACTGAAAGCCCAACATGATCCACAACTTCCTTGATTCTTTACTGGACTAACAGCTCCTTGTTCTCTCCAATCGAATGAATCAGCACGTACTGATCCTAATTTTGGTGTCCATGATTTAACTTGCGATGGTTTTTTGAATGATCCACTGGTTTTTAAGTAAGCTTCAAATTCCTCTGTTGTCATGTCAGCGAATGGTGTTACACCCATTTTCCATGAAACTAAACCGGCTTCATATTTAGCGTTGTGTTCTTCAATACGTTGCAAATTTGAACGGAAGACTGTGAAGCGCGAAAGTTCTTCAACTGAGTTGGTGTAAGCTTTTTTGTGGGCCGTTTTAAAAGCGTCCCATTGGCTTTTGGCTAATGCTTGTTCATAAGCATTTACAGCCAAAACGATTGTAGTTATAACAATAATAAACTTCATCTTTATTTTAAATCACTTTGATTGATTCAATTCAATTTAAAACGCTTTATATATACTGTTGGTTAACAATCTTATCAAATAATCGTGTCTTCAATTAAGTGCGTGAATGAATATTGAAGTACTTTAAAAAATCGATGCATCTTTAGATTATTGTATTTAAATTAATGTCTAATGGAAAAATTAATATTTCCAGGATAAAATCATTACAATGAATCGTTTATAGTGTAAAATTTTATTTATTTACAAAATTTGTAGTACATTTATAAGAACACATATTAGTACAGAATATTAACATATTTTACATATTATACAAGTGGATAACTTGCTTCTGTAGCAATACCACAATGATTATTAGCATCTCTTGCTAATTTCATATAACCACCTTGTCCCCATTGTGTACCATATGAATTTTTAATTAACCAATATTTCTGTCCATTTGGTTCTGTACCAAAACCAACAATTAGTATAGCATGATTCATATCATCTGGTCGATTAGCACATTCTGGATCAAAGTAAACACCATCTGAATAAAATTGTAAAGAATCTCGGCTTGCATCTATTGCAGCAGCAACAGGTCCTAGTGTTGCTACAGCTACTTCTAGCCCTTTTTCATCACCTTCAGCTATGTCCACGTATCCTAGACAAAAAGGAAAAAAAATGTTTGATTTTTTCAAAATTAAAACTTACCAGTGCAAATAGCGCCAACACCATCTCTTCTAAATCTACATTGTCCATCGCGTCCCTCATAAGGATAAGCAGCTTCGGTATCAATTCCTTGATTATTTCGTACATATTCAAATGCTGGATCAACTAAACCACCCTCACAACCATCATTACCATAGGCGCGCGTACAATCGATTAAATTTTGTGGACTTAATTCGACCAAACGGCCAGTTTTACGGAAATGGTGGCCTTCCAAAGCACCAGCAGCAGCAAATGCCCAACAACCAGCACATTGTCCTTGTGATTTAACCCTTGAAACAGCACCAACTTCCCTCCAATCAATTTGATCTGGATATGCAACATTTGCACTCGGTTCATAATAGGAAGCTTGTGGTATTTGAACGCGATTTTGTGAACTTGATGTACGATTGTAACCATTTAATAAACGATTGAATTCGTTAAACAGCATATCTGCGTATGCATTTATTTGCATTGAAAATGAACGACGGCCAGTGGTCGCTTCTTGATTAAAACGTGCAATTTTTGCACGATTTGCTAAGAAGATTTCACGACGAAAATTTTCAATTTCGGGACTAGCATAAGTTTTATTAAATGTTAATTTAAATGTAATCCATTCTTCGTTTAATAAATTTTCAGCATTTGTTTGGAATTGGTTTTGCATATTAACTAATGTACTTAACATACCAATTAAGATTATCAATGAGAATAATTGAAACATTTTTTTATACGTTTATTGTTCTGAAATAAAATAGAAATATTTATTAACGATGGTAATTTAATATTCATTATATTCTAGGTCATTAATTAGACTTTCACCATTAATTTTTTTATATATTTCATGTATCAGTAGAGATTAATTAAGCAATATTTACAGATATTTTTAAATGTTGAGTGTTTTGAGAAATATATAGGTACTATTTTTAAATTTTATAGACAGAATATCGATCGCATCTTATAAAGCTATTCATTTTTGAATGTTTTTTATTATTATATTGTATTTACAAACTTTTACAATGTTATTGAATGTATTGTAAAATAATTAAGCACTTTGTAGTTCTTTAATTACTTACCAGAACTAAGAATAGAATAGTAAAAAAACACGCACAAAACACCTAAAATACGCGAATATTTAATCGACTAGAGAAAAATCATTATCTTCTATTTGATGCAAACGAAGAATGTAAGAAATGAAAGTGTTTATGCGATAAAGATTCATCTTAAAAGTATGCCATCAACTGCTTCATCATCTCCTTCTCTTTTACTATTCTCATTAAAGGTTAAATTTACTTTCTTTTCTAGTATTATACGAGTATAAGATATTAAAATAAATAATGTCATAGAATTTGCGAAATTCTCATTTGAATGCCAAAAAAAAAATAACATAAAAGTTACGATATTGAATGATTTAATGAAGATACTTTCCTTTTGGCTTTTTTTATAATTTTTAATTATAAAATTGCATGTAAAGTAATTAACTTTTTTCTGTTTCAGACTGATACAGCGTATATTCGTTATCAGGCAATGCAAGTCACCTTATACGATTTTTTTCGTCCATCTGTTAAAAATGGCTTAAAAGCGTTTGCTGCTACAATTTTACCAATAGCGTTATTTACTTATTTTATAAAAAAATCGCGTACAGAAAAGGAACAAAAATATAGACGTGGTGAAGTTTCCTACAGGGATCGATTGTTTAAATTCCAAATATAAATAAAAAACAATATAGTAGTAGTTGGAATTTTATTGTATTTAGTTGAAAATAAATAATTTTTAACGTTCTTCTAATTGTTTATCTCTTGCCACAACGGAATCGTCAAATTTTACCATATATGTTGTACCTTTGTGCCAATGTGCAGTTACTTTAGCAGTCTGTAACATTTGTGATTAAAAAAATTAAAAATAATTTTTTTATGGCTTACAAAGCCAGTTCCAGTTAGAACAGCTTCAACGATACCAGCAATAAAAACAGCACAATTCAAGCTGCTTTTATCTCGCGGTACAGAGACGAATTTATTAACTAGAGGCTCTTTTTCCATTAGATAATATGTGTTTTCGTCATCATTTGAATGTTCCAATTTATCAGCTTCACGGCCAAATAACGCCTTCCATAAAGTCGATTTTACAAATAATAGTATATTTAATAGTTTTATTTCACGTTTACTATTTCGTTCACGAACGAAATATATATCGATTAGTTTAACGCCTATATGACGCCCCAATTCATGTAATCTGTGGATTGGTTCAATAAAATAAAAGAGTTTTAAGAGATTAATGAAAAGTGAACCTGTTTTGTAGTTCAGGTACAGTTTGGGACTTATTTTGGCAATATTGCACAACTTCTGAAAAAAGCAATGCAAAACAACTTAAAGACACTTCACCCTTGCCTCTACTTAGTGGTTTATCCAATATACTTAATCGTGCACGATTTGTAAGACTCATTTTACAAGACTTGACCAAAACAATAACAAATTTATGACATTTATAGGTTATGTCGTACGTACCACGAACGTTTGGTTGCATAACACTAAGGCGAATGTAAAAATAATTTAAATTTTTAAATATTTTTCAATTTTTCATAAATATTGATTTTAGAAAGTTTCTTCTGCGAAATTATTCGCTTCCTAGTTTATTAGCCAACAAAATAAAATAGTGGGACAATTAGGCAAGGGATTTCTAATGTTTGATCGTTGTTTTATACTTGTGGGTGGTAAAACTATACATAAAGGGGTTGATTTTATAAAATTAACGCAATAGTCTTACGTGTCACCTTTAGTTCACCTGTTTCTGTTCGATAATCTCTCACACTTTACATGCCATATAAAAATATATAATAGTTTAGATTTTTTTGAACAATTATTATTATCAATTTTCATTGGCAAATCTAAAAAAAATGTTATATTGTGTTCGATCAATTGGGGGGGTTAAAACATCATCAGACAGGTCATAAAGGGACATACCTAATGACCCTAATAATAATGACTGTTTTAGTGGTAATTCTGTTTCCATAACAAAGTTAGGGGCTTTTCGAAACAGGTGTATATTTTCTCATCTATATATTAAATAGTATAATAATATCACTTTCCACATTATGAAAACTAACAACATTCTATATATACGTTATATATATATTTGTACAACTTTTTAGACAATATTCAAGCATTAAATTACGAGATTTTTGTTAGTGTTGAATGGCACGAAATGCCGGTGTAAAGATTACAAATTACAGAAAAAAATAATAAAACTATATACAAACAAATTATTTGGCGATTATGGAATTTTATATCATCAAAGATGTTAATCTGTACAAACAAAATTTACCCCCAATTGCATCATGTTTTATTATTACACAACCAAGAAATCGAATATAATGATTACTTTGTTTGAAAATGCCATTACCTAAGTTCCTAAGTGTTTAAAATACTAAACTTTTCAAAAACTACAACTTGCAGAAATGTGCAAAATTGTCCATAATCTCGTATTATAAATTATTTTTATTTTAAATTCAAACAAAATATATAATAATGTCGGTCTATTAACCCTTTTAGATAATTACAAGAGAGGAAATGTAGTTTTCAATTATATTCGATTACATTCTCTTATATATTAAAATTGTATTTATATTGGCGCAATTACAGGGCAATACACAATTTAAATACAACTTTGCCGACCTATTATATTCAAACAGAATAACGAATTCCAACATCAAAAATATAATTATTATATATGATTAGTTAAATGCAATTACCTTTTCGTTCCCTTTAATATGCACGTGGGATACAACACGTGATAAAAACACTTATATTGCATGTATTCGGATATATATCAAATAAAATAATTTCATGTAATATTCAAAATAAAAAGAAACACCTTTATTTTCATTGAAATACACAAATTTTGTTATAATTTAATAATACATTTGCAATTTTTTTTAATCTACCGTCACAATCATATTGGTCTATTAAATAATCAAAAAACTCTTGTTTATAATCATATTTAGCCTGATTATCTAATAAAAATTGTACAATTTTTATATTTTTAGTTAAAATAGCTAGTTTTAATGGCGTATTACCATTTTTATCTTTTAAATTAACAAATTGTTTAATATTTTTAAGTTTACATAATTCATGAAAGTCTTCTAATATTATTAAACGATGAATTTGTTTATAATGATCATTCAAATTCATAAAAAGTTTAATAATTTGTTTAAAATTCATTAATAAAGCTAGATGAAGTGGTGTTAAACCATGATTATCTTCCACGTGAATGTTATTTGTATTTTTTAACATTAATTCAACTAAATCTTCCCAATTATTTCTAACAGCTATGTGAAGAGGTGTTTCTCTGTCTTCAAAATAGTTAAAATCCGTTGGATTTGCTTTGTATTCAATCAACAATTTCACAATTGCTATATTTTTATTCAAAACAGCTCGATATAAAGCATTCTCACCAATTTCGTTACGAGCATTAACATTTGCATTAAAATTCAACAACATTTTCGTAATTTTTTCATTTCCATAAATACAAGATAAATGCAATGGTGTCTCAAGGAACATACTTTCGACATTCACATCAGCTTTATAATTTAATAACATCTCTGTAATTTTCTCATTAGAATTTCGGCAACTTAAATGCAATGGTGTTTCATTATATTTATCTCTGGCATTAACATTTGCATTATGTTTTAATAAAATTTCCACAATTTCCTCCAGTTCGCAATCAACGGCCAAATGAAGTGGTGTTGAATGTTTCCCATCAATTCCATCAATATTCAATAGTGGTGATTTTAATAAGGTTTCTAGAATGTGTTTATTTGAAATTTTAACAGCCAAATGAAGTGGTAAATCTTGACATTCATTCAAATCACTTTTATTCACTTCTTGCGTATTTGATAATTGTTCAATAGTGTCAACATCTTCATGAATAATTGCTGAATGTAAACAAATTGTTTCACATTTACATTTGTATTTGGTGAAGAACTGTTTAACAATCAATTTATTGGTTTTAATGGCTTGTTTAAATGGTGTTAATCCGAGGATGTCTTCTTCGTAAAATTGTGATTCGTCTTCAAATTTGTCTACTAATAATTTAACAATTGTTGGATTTGTGGCGTAATGAAGTGGTTGTTTGAATTCTAAATCTTTTACATATAAATTGGCTTTATTGTCCAATAAAATACCAACTAGTTCTTCGTTATTATTTTTACAAGCAATGTGAAGAGAAAATTCACCAAATTGGTTCATATTGCAATTAATTACCCGATTTAAATCTATTGAATTTAAATTGCAATAATTAATTATAAGCTTAATTATTTGGTTATTGTTTTCCAGTACATTTGCATGAAAAATCCTTCCTATATCTTCGCCTTCCATGAACTTCGAACTGATTTGTTGAATATCTTCATTATTGATGAGAAAATTTAAAAATGAGCGCACATTCTCGTAAATCTTATCATAGAATATCTTTGAAAAGTCAAATTCTTCATGATTTAACAATTTTTGATGTAAAAATTTCGCTGTAAAATATTCAGGAAAAGTTTGATGGATAAATTTTCTTTTTTCCACAATTAATCCTTCGTATAACAAATCAGTGTCTTGCAAATTGTCTTTATTATTTATTGATAGTATTGTGGAAATAGCAAATTTTTCATAAGTTCTGTAAAATTTTACAAATTCTCTTTCGTTGTATAAATTTTTAAATAATTCGCTTGCAAATGAAACTTTCTGTTTCTCTTCTAAACACCATTCCAAGAAATAACATTTTATGCAATTTTCGTAAAGGAAAATGATGTCCAATTTTTGTGATAAATTTAATTCCAAATTTGGTGAACACAAAAAGTCATTACAGTTCACTAAATTGGGCATTTTCGTAAAATTTTTACCAATCAATTTCAAAAGTAAAGGAATTCCTGTTAATGTGAATGTTTTATCATTAATAGATTCATTAAATCGTTCCAAAATGGAACAGACGTACAGTTCCAACCTTTTACTGTTGACTTTTTTCAAATTGAAATTATACTCTTTAACGAAATAATTCGTTAAATATTGTTTTTGATCATTTTTTGTAAGGTGATTTAATGTACAAGAAAAAGTGTTAAAATTTTCTTCTAAAACCTTAACAACATTAGGTCTCGTAGTGATGACAATTTTCTCAATGCAAGTTTTTAATAGTAATTTCAAAAAATGTATTATTACATCTTTATGACTTAAATAAATCTCATCAAAACTGTCTATTAACAAAATTACACCCCCTTGCACACTAATTTTATATGAAATTAAGTTCAATTCAAAGGAATATAAATTTTTCTTCGTTTTTAATAAATTTAACAATAATTCAATTGCGTTGATTTCATTTATATTTTTTATTTTATTAAATATGGCATCATATTCTTGTAGATTGATACGAATTATAGTAAATCTACTTTTTAATTTATTGTAAAAATTGCTTAAAATGGAGGATTTGCCTATTCCTGCAACGCCACTAATTATAATCAATTTATTATTGGAAAATTGTGAAAAAATATCATTTTCTTCAACAAGTCCATAACTGAAGTTTGCTATTTTATATCTAAATAAATTTTTAATACTTCCCCTGGAAAACTGCCAAATTAAAACATTTTCTTTACGTAATAAAAAATGAATATTTTTATTTTCAATTGTATCACAAGTATTTTGGAAAAGATGTAAATCATCTACGATAAATACGTCATTTTGAAAATTTTCTTTCAAAATGTCTTGCTTAATCGATTGTTTTGTTAATGTACGTGAAATGTAGTCAGTTTCACAAAATCTTTCGTCAACTAAATCTTTACCAATATGAATTAATTCATTTTCCAAGAGCTTTTGTAAAAGTGTACAATCTATTAATGGTAAAATTGTAACAGCTTCCTTTAAAATAAATTGCTTTTCTTGAAACTGAATAGTTTTCAATAAAAGCATTTCACAATTTCTTATATTACTAAATTTAATTAAGCCTTTATCTCGAATTTGATATTCATAATTACTTCTTGTACCTACAAATAGAAATTTTTCATTTCTTGCATTTATCATTCTAACAGCGTTTTCATTTAAGTCTGTATTATCGCAAATAACTATAACTAAACAGTCTATAGTTGAAATTTTAGATAAATTGAATAAATCCTTAATATTAATTAAAAACACATTATTACCAACATTAATAAGCTTAAGTAATGTAAAAAACACGTTTTCAGTTTGAACGAAAGCACATTTTACATTATTTTCAAGAAATTCATTCAAATCAGTCCAAAAATCAATTTGTATATCAAATTGTTTCCAAATTGATTGAAATTTATATATTAATTCATTCGATGTACGCTTTAAATCGCCAATAATCACTTGTTCTTGTAAATTTTTTAAAAATTCATCTCTTTCATTAATTTCGATCCAATCTTCGTTTTGTTTACGTTTATTTCTCCATTCATTGAACATTTCATAGATTTCGTAACCGTTTATATAAGAAAAAAATTTCTCTTTAAACATGATTTGAACATTTTTCTCCAATTGATCAACACCTGGTTGTCCAGTTCGTAGTTGAAACACAGAAAAAAACTGTTTAATCATATCTTGATTGATTTCTGTGTAAACTGGAAGACGTATTTTATTCTTATCATCACCAACACCAAACCCTTTTGCATAATTCCAAGAAGTTGATGTTCTGATTAACGTTTTCAAATTCATTGTTTTACATTTTTCCAATATTTTTAATTTTAATGCATAATTACTTGTATTGTTGATGAAATCTGGATGAAATCTACATTTGAATGTGTTTTTCTTTTTTGTTTCTTGTGGAATCACTTGTAAAATGCGTTCTTCCAACAATGCCAAATGGTAATATCTTATTAAAGGGTCATCAAGAGTCATAATGTGACTGTTTGCGTAATTATCGTCTGTGTATTTCGCTAATAACTCAGCCAATAAATCAAAATCACATTTAATAGACAATAAATCGTTAATAATTTTATCATTGTTGAAAAAATTTTTGTCCTCAACATCTTTAACGTTTGTATAAAGAATTAAAGCCTTAATTACATTGTTGGTATTATAAAATTGATTGGAAATGCGTAAAAAAGATGCGAAATACTTTTTTAAATTAAAATCGTTTTTTTCGATGGAAATTGGAGCATTGTTAATTCCAATTAAATCGTTATGTGTTAATATTTTCTTTTCGCCGTTTTCCACATGCTTCAATTGATAGAATTCATAAAAAATTATTGATTTTTCTGTATATCTTCGTACGATATCATCAAATTTGTCGCCTAGTTTCACTTCTTTACCCAAATCAAACGAAAAATTACAGTCTAATAGAAGTATTTGCAAAAATAAAAGTTGTTCGTACTTTCTGCCCAAAGACACGGGCAATTTTGGTAAAGCCATTTGAAATTTTAAATTTGGGGATATTTATTCATAAGTTGCACAACTTGTGAAACGTAGTGCGTAGTAGAACCTTTTATTAAAAATATAAGATAAAAGTGTATGATTTAACAAATAAACTACTCACATAAGAAAAAATATTAATTATAAGTTGAAATTTTTATTTAAAACTAACACTAAATTCGTTTAGAAACATTTTTGGTAATTGCACATTGCACATGCATGCCATGACATGGGCGAGATTAAGCTGGGTTTACGCACAACATCCCAAAATCGCAACATCCGACACGTCGCGCGTTATTTCCAACAAGCCTTCCACATTATCATTAAATCAATAAAAAAACAATAAAATATTATACTGTTTTATTGTACTTGTAAAGATTAAAAGGGTAAAAAAATGTTCATGAACAGCATTAATAAATTATGAAAAACAATATAATACTTCATGATCCTACATAATGACTTTTGAATATTATTTCCATAAATAATAGATGAAGGGAAAATTGAAAATCATTTTTATAAAAAAAATATTCTAACAAATAAATTATACAATTGTGTACCTACAATATGATATTTTCTATCATTTTTCAAAGCGCATTCGCCAAAATTTCAAATAATCAAATATTACTTATTCAGAAAAATTACTTATCAACAAACTCATATAACGATTTCATAAATCTAAAAATAATCTTTTGGTCTTTGTCTTCATCCCTCGAATGTTGATGGTGGGGTCTCAACACCCCCAAAACCCGACGTAACTCTATGTTACATACCTATATTGTTTTTGTTCAGCGTAACAATATAATTTTCTCCGATAAAACTATTTATTTAAACGTTGTGTGTATGCTGGGGGTGGTTTTTTCTATACATCTGTTAAAAGGTGGTGGGACTGACAGATTACCCTTTGACTTGTTATTTAGCTCCAATAAAACCGTGTACAAGGCGGGGTGAAAACTCGACGCCGACGCCTTTACGTGTTATAATAAACTTGTAACCACCACCCGTTTTCCAACGTGAAACCAACCCCCTTGTATAATATTACATTCGTTTTGTGTTTTTGGGAAAATAATGTACACAAAACAGTCTGATATAATAAATAAATACAACGTGAACAAGCAAAGGGGTGTGAGTTTAAGATTGTTGTTAATGTTTGTGGAAAAATTATCCCTTATCTGTGAAAATGAATATACAAAACACAAATTATAATAATTTTGTTAATAATGATAATATTTTACCAATTTCTGCGTTTTCTGCATACAGTTTGTTAAGAAATTGCAATTATTTGATGAACAGTCAAATACAAGGTAAGAATCAAAGTTCAAATTGATTTCGTTTGTCTTTAATTTCTTCGAACATAAAACGAAGTTTAATAAAATGTAGCATAGAAAACACGCAAAACATTATTAATAAAATCAACCCCTTTGAATTAAATCATGCAAGACATTAATTGGTTTTTACAAACTTTTTTAAATTACCTAGATAGTTCATCGAAAAAAACACAAGACATTGAATTTCATTCACCGAATGTGCCTCAAGATGGATTTACAACTACTTTCGACACGAATAAAACAATTTTCAATATACCAACAACGAAATCCTTCATAAATTCTCAACAATTGTTTGCTTATCCGGGGCAATCACCTTTAACAGCGCGTAATTTTTCAAATTTTTTTCAAAATGTTTCGTTCAAATGGCTAATTTTAGATCCAAGAATCATTTCGCCATGCTCTTTCAGCAATTCAAGTTTTCGTAGACAAAGAGGTGAAAAGAAACCGATACCAGATGAACAAAAAGATGATAAATACTTCGAAAGGAGACGAAGAAATAATCAGGCGGCGAAAAAATCGAGGGATGCAAGAAAAATGCGTGAAGATCAAGTAAAATTGGTTCTAAACTAGTTGAGTAATGTCTTAAGATGGTGTTTGTTGTAGATTGCTTTGAGGGCAACTATTTTAGAACATGAAAATGCAATTTTAAGGGCACAAGTTTTAACATTACGCGAAGAAGCATCAAATTTGCGGCAAATGTTATTGCAGAAGAAAACACTTGAATTAGCACAAAATGATACACCAATATGTATAACATAAACACTATTTTGTTGATTGTATATAGTTTTTTCGCAATAAATCATTATTATTAAAAATTTTGAATTTGCGTTAAAGTAGCGCACTTTTGTGAAAACGCAACTTAATGTTGTTTAAGTCTGTTAGGTTAAGTTCATGTTAAATGGTTAATAATATTTAAAATTAAGAACAAATATTTGGTGAAATGAAAAGACCAATTCCGCTAACAACCCTTTTGCGGTTTCCCGTTCTTTTTGGCGGTTTTTTAATTGTATTCACTACCGGATTTGTTTACAGGTAACTTCTTTAATAGAAAATATAGCGTTTTAAGAAAAATTTATTCTTTTATCCTAATTGTAGAGATAAATGGCTAGGTGACTTAGAAAGTGAACGTAGGAGATTATTTCCGGAAAATGCAGAAAATAGGAAAATAATAGAGGATTTTAAAAGAAAAGTATAAACTAGGCAATTATACAATAAAATTTTAGATTATTTTAAATTGACATGCAGTAACATCTTAGATACATCCATATATCTATTAGTAATTCTAGTAAAAAATAAACTCAAAAATTTTTAAAAATTAAGTCAGGAACTTACTTAGGATGCAAAAACAGTTGTAAATTTTAAAGAAATTTATAAATTATGCAACCAAATATACAGTCTTTACATACGTTTAAAATATTTATATAATACGAAATAACAATATTTATTTATCATCATCTGTTTTAACTTTCTTTACATCTCTAACAATTTCGTCCAGTTTATATAAATCTTTCAGAGAGATTTCCCCACTGCCTCGTTCTATTGGTTTCGGTTGCTTCGGATGCGGTTTCCAGCCCAACATATTAATAATCTGAAACGTTGCTGGAACATTTGTTTGTCCTGTTTCTTGGTCAATTTTTCCATATAATTGCTGATAAATTGCTGCAGCCGCAAATTGGGTATCTCTTTGCAGGTGTAATGAACGATTTAAAGCTGCATTACTTTCCGCCATTCCTAAAATACAGGATATTTACAAACAGTAGCATAAACTACAATTATACACCTTTTAAATCCCACATTAATTCAAACATTGTCGGATAATTAACGACAATTTCATCTGTATCTATTGTAAGCATACTAAATCCAGCTGATGTTAATAAACTGCCAATATCACGAACTTCCGTAAATGGTGATATGTGTGGTGATAGTCCACCTCTTCGTTCCAATTCGGCCAATTGTAAGGAAGAACGCAACTCGTACAAAGTGTCTCCACCAAAAACAGAAGCCAAAAATACGCCATCCTCTTTTAAACTAGTTAAAATCAGCTTAAAAGCACGTGGTAAATCGTTAACCCAATGCAAATTCAAACAAGATATCACCAAGTCCAAGGAGTTTGGTTCAAACTTAAATAGCACACTTTAGAGCTTTGTTAAGCAATACTGACAACATACTTTTATATTTTCCTCATCTAGAATCTGTTTTCGCACTTTGATACCATCCATTACGGGTGCTACGTCTAAATTTCTTTGACTAATATCGCATAATATTAATTCTTCTACGGAATCAGGTGAGATATGCTTGGAAACATATCCCCGACTGCATCCTGCAACCCATTAGATGAATAAACGCCAAAGACAAAGCGCAGTTATATAATACCTATGTTAGCTGCTAATTTAAATTTCCTTTTGATATCAAATATCCTGTCAGCCAATCTGTAGCCCATCTCATCTTTAAGATAGTCGTACAAATTCACATCGGAGGCGGCAGCAGCCCGTTCTCGTTGTAAACTTTTCGTATAGCGATCAAATATGTTAACCGCCGATGAATTTTCATCATTACGAATTTTATTTTGTATTGGCGTACAGGAAAAGCGTAAAAATTGGTATTTAGATAATTTGTTAAGTTTATTTAACAAGGAAGTAGTGGAATACATAATCATAAACAAAACATGATTTTTTTAGTAAAATAAAACACAACTTTTGTAAAAGAAAGTGAGGTTAACTTGAAACGTCAAAACAAACCCTTAATTTTTTATTGAAAATATTTTACTATGTGTTACATAGTTCTTTTTTATATATATATAATAAATCTACATACTTTTCATTTCATATACATACAATTTCTGCATTTATTAAAATTCAAATAAACCTAAAAACATGAAAAAATAGTGTAATTTTATTTAAAATTTTGATCCGGATTCAATTTAAATAGCTCCATCTCTCTGTAACTGTAAGAGATAAAGAGAAATGAATCAATTTGCAATGAAAAAACGAATCCAATTTGAATAATCACAAGATTTTAAGTAATTCAAGTTCCTTAACATTTTAATCTTAAGTGTTTAATTAAATATTATTGTTTCACTTAAATATTTGCCCTTTCTAAAGTTAATTTAATTATTTATAAAACAAAAAAATATGTAGTAATCATTCCATTTCTAAAATATACAAAAAAAAGATTTATCTTCTTATAAAATATATTACCAAATTGGCACTGTGCTGTAAAATTGATGTTATTTTAACTAACACATAGATGAATCAGTCCCATCAGGCGGTGCGGAGTCCTAAATATGAAAAAACAATAAAACGGTCACAATTATAAAAACATTCAAGTTACATCAATTCTATCTAAAGGCGATCGTTGTTGCACAAATGGATTATGATTAGGTATGGAATTTGTTGATAATGAGGCACCCAATTCTGTAAAATGTGAAAGTTGTTGCGTTAAAGCAATTGTGCCCTCTTCAACAACCGTTAAAATCGCCCACATCGGATCTAAAAATGAACAGTTTAAAACGATTTTTAAGGATTTTTGATAGTCTACCTCCAAAATAGGCGCCTTTAGGTGTACACAACCTCCATTTACTTTGGTAGATGCCAGGTACAGATGGACTTGTAAGAAATACCATCAATTGTGTGCCTTCACCAGGCTGTAAAGCACCGACACTCACACGACTTCCACCAAAATTATCCCCATCAGAACATTGGGCATAACAACCTTCTGGCCATGGCTCTGTACCGTTGTTGTAAATGTGCCAGATTTTAACAAATCTAACTGACGGTTCTATACTCTCCGTTTCACTAGCTACAGGATCGGAAACTAATGCCATGGACGGTAATTGATTTGGTGAATCGATGTCTAAGTATGAGCAAATTGCAGCTTGAAGATTCCTAAAATTTTGATATATTTCCTATGACTAATTTCCAAAATATATGTTTCTAATATACCAGTTGTTCATGTCTAAGAAAAACTCCGCCGTATTATAGTTCATATGACTTCCTAAGAGTTTTTGCAACTGTTGTATGAGTTCATCTTTATCTGTTGTACCCATGCAATTAAATTGTTGTAATAATGTTTCCATGTCCAATCCGGTAGTGTTTACTGGTGTCGGATCATTCGGCCCATTGTCCATGTCCATAATTTTAGCAGTAAAAAAATCTGTGGGTGAGAGAACAGTTTAATTTTTGTCTTGGAAAAATCAAAAAAAATTTTACATTGTCATGTTCGACTTAATTTACCTTTTACAGTCGAATTAAATTTTTTTATACAAATTTGATGATGTATAAATGTTAAACATGTATTATTCTACAAATAAAATGCAGTTTATATATACATTGTGGGGATATTATTTAAAAAAAATACACTTTTTCATCTTTTGTGTGTCACATTGATACTTTGACAGATTGATAATAACATGCAGTAACCTTGAATGAATTTTATAAAGCGCTAACAGATAGAGCGTTTTCAACATTAACAGTAAACTACACCGACTAGTTTTTAGGAAGCACTGACAGATGGCAGAACTTCTAATAAAAGAACTCTTAAATTTAACAATAAACAATTGAAATATATAAAAGTTCCATTTAATTTATAAATAATTTTGTTTTATATAAAATAAATTAAAAAAATCAAATATAAATATTAAAAAAATTGATTAAATGCAACGCAATATTCCGCATGCGTCAAAAAAGTTTTTTAAGTTTTTGGAGATATTGGCGCCAGTTACCAAATAATTTTGTTAGGGGGTGAAAGTGAAAGACAAATTATTAAATAACAACAATAATAAACCCTTATTAATATGTTTGTGTAATTTTAAACTTCATCATTATTACTGTACCGAGTATGTATTAAAAATTTTAAAACTACACAAGTAGGCTTGTATCAAGCAGAACTTTTCGTTTTTTTGTTCAAAAATTTTGCTTTAAAATTTATTTTCTACTAAATCATATTGATTATAAGTTGTAAAACGAATTATTAGTGTTAATTTTATACATATAATGTCAATTATTGCAAAGGAAGATAAATATGTCAATAAAATACGTAAAGTTCCAGCCACAACAGACGATAAACTCCCACAGATTGCAATTAGTCAAGATTCGGCAGTGCAATCGAATGGAATGGAGGTAAAAAAAAAATCAATAAATAAATCATTTAAATTTTTAAACGAAAAAAAAAATAAATAATTTCAAAAAAAGTTGGGCTCAACCGGGATTTGAACCCGGGACCTCTCGCACCCAAAGCGAGAATCATACCCCTAGACCATTGAGCCGCACTGATTATCATTTTCATTATCAAAAATAAAAACTTACAGGTAATTCTTGTAAATGGTTCATGGGACACATCCAATAAAATACCAAACTTAATTGCTGAGATGCATAATGTTAAAGCTGAGGACTTTCAAATACTTCAAAATAAACAACAACCGGATTATATCAACACATTTCCACAACAACAGCAACAACAACATAATTCGAAATTTAATGTTGATGGTGGCATTGAGCCAGATTGTACTGAAGGAAATTTGTCTTGGCTCCTCAATTATAAAATACACGAACTACCGCCAGTACCAGGTGAGAGGCACATAAATTCGCACAAAAATTGTTGATATATTGCCTAGCAGCATCAAAAATTATTCGGTCCTATATTTGGTTTTTTAGATACAAATTTATTAAATGATAGTTTTGCTGTAAAAGAGGAAAACCACCAAAATATCGAATTATACCAAGATGTAAGCTAATAATATCCATATTAATATAGGAAGAATACGTGAAACTTTTATTTAGGTGCCAAGAAATGTGGAAAATAATTATTTGGATGAGACTAAATTGAATCCAAACCATTCTTATCGTTATTCAGGCCCGAAAAAACCACCATTTACCTATACAGAATTGATTGAACATGCATTGAATGAAAAGGGCGAATTAACAGTTTCTGGAATATATCGATGGATATCGTACGTTGTAAATTTGATAATTTTTCCTTTTTTGGGGGAGTGGGAACAAATGTAGCGTAAAAAATTACATTTAACCGTTTTTATAACATATATGTATATATAAATGCAGTAGAACATGAAATGTGTGTCGTGGAGTCGTGGAAGTTGGACTTTTCGGTACCTGGTACGGTTTATTGATGATCGCAATGTTGAAAATTTTCAGTTTTCATCATCCATTTAATCGTATATTTTAAAAGTCACGATAAGCGTGTTCAATAAAAAAGGAATTTATGTATTACAAGGGTTGGACTAACTACTCTTCAACAAGTTTAACAGAATATTTCAATTCTTGAATAATAAGTTTTTTACCATTTCTTGGAACTAAATTTGTTACGTTTTTTTTTAAATTGTAGCGAACATTTTCCTTTTTATAAGCAAAACGATGATCGATGGAAAAACTCCGTTCGACATAATTTATCAATTAATCCACATTTTCGAAAAGGCAGTAAAGCTGTACATGGAGCTGGCCATTTATGGACAATTGCACAAAAAGATGATAAAAAAGCTTGGCAAATTGTAAATCATACATGAAATGCATTCGGATTTTACATTATTAACTAATTTGGTAATTTCGTAGAAACAAAGAATGCAACAATTTATCCAAAAGACGAATACGTATACAGAAATTGGAAATAATTCCGAACAAGATGAATTAGATCAAGAATTACAAGCAGCAACTGAAAGTATTTTAAATGCTACTTTTAAAGACGATGAGGTTTTTATTTAAAAGCTAGTATTTGAATACTTTGGCTTAATTTTTCCTATTTCTTTTTAGAGAAATGATCGCAAAAGAAACAAAATCGAAATTGAATATGTTAACTTAATTGACGTTCCAAATAACTTAGAAGGTATATGTTGTATTAATAAACCATTCATTTATCTTTCTATTATTTTCTTCGTTGTAGATTTTCTTTCACCGCCTGTATCGAAACAGGAAATCGTTCAAGAGTGTGGTTTAGGGAGCGATTTTTTTATAACAGATATCAATCCGAATACGCTCGGCCTAAATTTAACTGAAAATTCTGAAGAGACTATTTACGATGAAATCAATTTAGAATATTATAATTCATAGATTTTATAATTTTAGAATTGAGTGGCTTTTAACTTTCATTTTAAGTAGAAAGTTTAAAAAAAATTTTTGTAGTAAACTTTGTGCCTCGTTCAACCAACAAATTAAATTTTGTATTTTTCTAGTACTTAATTATTCGTTTTCTAGTCAATTGTACCTTAAATAAAAAAACGTACACCTCAAATGTTCGTTTTATTTACAAAATTATTTATTGGTGTTGTTTTAATGGATAATGTTGACTGTATTTTTCCAAATGTTCTCGAAATTCAATGATTTGTTTGCTGTAAACAGTTATATTAGCATTAAAATTCACAATATAATACTGCTTATAATACTTGATATGTGGTGGACGATTTTTATAGACATCATCAAACATTTCCACCCATTTTGGCTTCAATTTTTTCTCACCAGCATTAAAAGCTTGTAAAACACTGCTTTTACTTTGTTTCAACCATTCTTTCTCCTGATTTTCATCCCATAAACCTAAACTTTCCAAATAAAAACGTAGCTTATTTGTTGGATAATCGTTTGTTGTCCAATAATTGATTTCATCTGGTGATCTATATGCAGAACTATCATCAGAAGTTGAATGATCTCCAACTCTGAAAAAAAATATTCAAAATTCCCTCCTCGAACATGTATTGATGGTTGTCTGACTATTATACAAAATTTAAATTTCTAACCTATACGTTAAAGCTTCAATAATTACTGGTTTATTCTCTTTTAAAGCATACTCCTTTGCTTTTTTCGTTGTATTATAAACAGCAAAAACATCATTTCCATCTACACGTAATGTATGTATACCGTAAGCTGGTCCACGAGCTGCAATTCCATCTCCTTTATACTGTTCATCCACAGGTGTTGAAATGGCATATCCATTATTTCGACAAAACAATATTATCGGACAATTTAGCGTTGCTGCAAAATTGAAAGCTGCATGAGCATCTCCTTCTGATGCCGCTCCATCTCCGTAATAACAGATGACCACCCTATTTTGACCTTTTAATGCATACGCAGAACCAACAGCTTGCGGCATTTGGGTCGCCAAAGGGCTTGATATTGTGATAAAATTAAGCTCTTTAGAACCGTAATGCACTGGCATTTGTTTGCCTTTGCCCGCGTCGTCACGGTTGCCATAACATTGGTCTACAATACGTTGTAAAGGCATTCCACGCCAAATTAGAACTCCAACTTCACGATATTGACCATAAACGATGTCTTTTAGGTCTAAAGCGGCTGCACTGCCTATATGGGAAGCTTCCTCTCCGTAATTAGTCATGTAAAAGGATATTCTTCCTTGTCGTTGTGACTCGTATAAGATTTTATCCATTGTGTTTAATAAAGTCATGTCTTTATACATTTTTACGATCTTTTCTGGTGGTAATTTTGGATCATTTTCCGGTCTTATTAACAGTCCCTTGCGGTCCAACACTCTGTATACTGGAATTGGACTGTAAGTGTCTTTTGTAGTAAACTCTAACGTGTTTGTCCAAGTAGTTTTAGCACCAGGAAATACAGGAGACTCCGTTGAAAGAAATGCCTTAAAATACGCCCTATTATTTAATTATATTTACATAAAACAACTTACTCTTATCAATTTTAAACAAGATGTTGGTTTTTTCAATATATTAATTTTACAAGCCATTTTTACGTTGTAATTATCTCATTATTTATGTAAATTAGATTTTATTGTAATTTTTAAAGTTGACCTTATTTGTGAACAAATAAAAATTTCTTATCATTCTATTTAAGATAATATATGTGTATTATTACATGTTAAGCAACAGTAGCAGCCGATAAGTTTAGTCTTGAGTAATTATAGTTGTAAGTTGTAATTAAAAATACTCATTAAATAATATTGGCGCCATTTTTTAAGTCTTAATATCAAGTTCTAGGGTTTTATTTTTTTTGTATTGGTAGCACAAAATGTCAAATAAGGCAAATGGCCTTGGAAATTTTATTTCTGCAATAATTTTATATTTTTTTAATAATAATTAATAGACTTAAGAAGTTTTATACATTTTATACAATTTTATACATTGAAAGTACTTTTTATACAATTAAATTAGTATGCAAGTGAATATATTTAAAAATGGTAACCAAATTGAGTAGTCTTTTGTTTACAATAATTTGCACACCGTGAGAAAAATTTATAATAAAACCGATATGCATGCAAAATAATATATAAAACACTATTAAAATGGCTGCAAACGCATCTGATATAGAAGAATTCCTTGCTGGACCATTAGTCACATGGGTATTTAATAAATAAAACAAAATCTATCATAAAATTCACATATATATGTTTTATATAGCTTTCTACTTGCGTTAAAAAGCCAGAAACTTTACAAGTATACGAAACATTTTTCGATGGATCACCTATTAACGAAGTACTATTACAAATCGATCCGGAACCCTCACAACCAGTTCCATCAACGACAAATTTACAAGGTCTATCAATTACAGCAGCCAGAATTAAAATTTACCACTGCATTATACGGAATATTAAGCAAGTTTACGAGGTTTAACAAATTTAATAACAAAATCCATTTATATTTAACGAGCTTTTACATTTTATAGGAGGAATTGGGCCAAGTTGTAATCACATTACCAGATTGTGTAACATTAGGACGTGCACCAGCTTCTCAAGCAGCTTTGGAACAACTTAAATTACTGTTATTGTTGTTATTAGGTTGTGCCGTTCAGGGACCCACAAAAGAGCTATTTATCACGCGCATTAAACAATTATCAGTTGATGAACAGCACGATATCGTACAATGCATTAAACAAGTGACTGAAGATCAAAATTTCGTTTTAACATTAGATTGGAGCGAACAGTTACCACAGAAATTATATACACACATTAGAAATTTAACTGGTGAACGTGATAAATTAATGCAACAATGGGTAATTGATTTAGGACAAGAAAACACAACAAATAAGAGCCAAGATGGTGTGGAATCGAACCATTTGGCTGTGGAATTGGCCGATTGGAAGGCAAGATTACGAAAATTACGTCAAGAATTGGAAGAAAAGACGGAAATATTGGCAGAATGTCGTGAAGAATTAGAACATGCTACAAATTTAGTAACGAAATTAAAAGCTGAGAATTCTGACTTGCTTATGGAGGCGCGCAAAGCGAAAGCTTATCGTGACGAAGTGGATGCGATGCGTGAACGATCGGAACGTGCTGATAGATTGGAAATTGAAGTGCAACGGTATCGTGAACGATTAGCCGATGCAGAGTTCTATAAAGTACGTGTGGATGAATTGCGTGAAGATAATCGTGTGTTGTTAGAGACAAGAGAAATGTTGGAGTCGCAATTGGCACAGGCGAGACAACGTGCCGACCATGTGCTACAATTAGAAGCGGAATTATTGGCATCCAAACAAAATATTAACGAATTAGCATTGGAACGCGATGCGGCGAGGGAAAAAGTACAAGAATTAATTGAAGAGAATATACAGCTTCAACAAGTGACCAAATCGGCCTTACAAGAAACATCTACATTGAATGCAACACTGGATTCAGAAAATGAAGAGGAAACTAACTCAGGAGACAATAGTTTGTCCGAACAGTTAACAAATAATGCTCAAGCACGTGCTCTACGTTTGGAATTGGAAAATAAAAAGCTTTTGTCGGTGATTGAATCATTGAAAGAACATAGTTTTCATGAGAATGCAAATAAATTGTTGGAATTGGAAAAAGAGAAAAAGAAATTAACGATAAAATGTGATCAGTTTGAGGAGCAATGCGATCGATGGCAACAACAGAATATTGAATTGGAAAATTTATTTAAAAATGCTATACAAGAAAATCGGAAATTGCAAGATAGTATCGATCAGATGAAAAAGATTAGTGATAGACAAGTACAGGAATTGCAAAATGAACGCGGTAAAATTGGGGATTTGGAAAAAAATATTGAATCGTTAACCAAAGAGAAACAACGTATACAGACATTGTGTGATACGATTAAAAAACGTGCAGATGATGCAGAAAAATCACTTCAACCGTTGAATGATCAAGTTCAACTTTTACAAACTCAAGAATTGGAAGTTAAAGATTTAAAAGCCGTTGTTAATGAACTGAAAACTAAATTAACCACTTACGAAAAAGAAAATTCAACTTTACAAAAAGATGTAACGAAATTAAAGGAACAAATTGAACAGAAAGATGTCAAACTAGATGAACAACTTGAAATTACAACGAAACAAGACAAAGAAATACAAAAACTTGTTAAACAGTGCAATGAAGCGGCTGTAAGTTTGGAAAAATTGCAAGAATTCGAACAAAAATCGCAAGAATTATTGTCACAAGCTTCAATTCAAGCGGAAACGATTTCTACATTACAAAAAGACTTGATTAGTGAGAAAGTGTTAAACGAAAAGTTTAAAACGAACTTAGAAAAGCTCGGATTGAATTTAGATTTACTTGACAATGATTTAAATATTATCGTTGAACGATTGGTTGAAATGCCCGAAATAAATACATGTTTTATGTCTTATTTGAAAGAACATCAAGCTGAAATTGGACCAGAAATAAAAATTGATACAGAAGTACAGCGTGAATGCGAAAAATTGATTGCTGATATAAATAATCTTCAAACAGTTAATGATTTATTGCAAAATGAAAATGCTACATTACAAGTGGATATTTCAACGTTTAAATCACAGATTAATTCATTGCAAGCACAACAAACAGCACTGCAATTAGCAAATAGTCAATTAGTTGCTGAAAAAGAGGAACTTTCTAAAAAGCTGCAAGTCCAAAATAATCAACACGACACGTTGCTTTTGGATCAAGTAACGTTAAGAACGTTACACGAACAGCTAAGTACGGAATATGAAGAGTTAAAACATGAAGAAGAGCAACTGAAGAAAGTAAATCGTGATTTACGTTCAGAAATACGCACATTAAAAGAAGAAAATTCAAATAGTTTAACAAAAATCACATCACTAGAACTTGAAAAAGACACATTACGTAATGATTCAAAGAATTTGGCTAATTTACGTGCTGAACATTCAAAATTGAAAGATGATTTTCGTAACTTATTCACGGCTAGTGAACGTTTAAAAGTTGAATATCGTGCCGTACAAGATGAATTGAAAACATTACGTACAGAATCGCGTACATTACGTTTAGGGCATACGGAAATGCAAGGTGAATTGAATTCACGTGCAGATTTAGTAGCTGGACTACAATTAGAAAATGCTAAATTACAACAAAAATGCGACATGCTATTTGAAATGAACCATTCATTGGATTCTGATCGTAAAACATTAATGGATCACGTTTCACAGCTTTTATCACAATATCATTCGTTATTAACGCATTCATTGGAAGATAAACAACATTATCATTTAGAAGAGAAATTATTTACAGATAAAGTGAATAATTTATGTCGACAGAAGGAAAAATTAGAGGAGAAAATTATGGAACATTACAGAAAATTGGAAAATGCTTCATCGAAAAAACGCAGTTTTGGTGCAACATTAGTTAAGCGCGTAAGAAAAGCCGGTTCTGATATTATCAGTAAAGTTCCAAGCCGACAAAATCGTCGATCTTGGCATGAAGATACGACACGTTTAACACAATCACAATTCACTTTAAGTGGTGTTGGAAGTGGCGGAGGTGGTGGTGGCGGCTCTGGCGAGTCTGGTGGCAATGATTCGGATAATAGTACGGAAGATCGTTCGTCGTTGCGTAGCGAACCATTCAAAAGGAATATAAGTGGCAGTTTGCATGGACACAAACCACGAGATGAAATCGCTTTAAGGCGTTCCCATCGTGATTTGTCATTGCACAGAAGCAGTCTTCCAGGAGATCAACTTTATGTTCGTGAACCAGGCAGTGCACTAAGTTTAGGATCGGTTGGATCGAGACGTACAGTTTATTTATCTGAAGATGATAGTACACCACCAACGATTAGTAATAATCAAACTCAGGGCAGTTCAACTCAACAACCACCAACTGGTGGTCCATTGTTGGTGTTTAATCGTATTTCTACGGTTATTGGTGAACCACAAACAATTACAAATAACCTACAACCAGAAAATAGTAAAGAAAATTCAACAGAGAAAAAGGGTAAAGATAATGGAAAGGAAACAGCCGTTTGGTATGAGTACGGTTGTGTTTAAAATCAGTATTTAATTATGTTTTTGCACTTTTTTCGTCTTAATACTTTTTCTTTTGGACAATATATAGATCTCTCAAGAATATAAGACTCAGTTTTTAATCTTTTTTTTATACACTTTGTATTTTATTAAGTATTTTTTTAGTTACTTAAAGTTAACCATTTTTATATATATTTATTAAAATGTATTTTAAATTTTAGACTAATTCTGCCTTGCTTCTTGTCAGCCTTATAATATTATATAAGTATAAGTATTTATAATCAAAATTAAATTAATTTTAATATTTTAATAGCTTTATATACATATAAGTATTTTGTATAGTATTATTTTACACAATAATAAAGTATTTGTACAAAAAAATTCAAATCAAAATGCGTTTTTTTTTTCAATTTGCAATACAGAAAACTTCTTTAAAGTGAGGTTAGGATCGTAATGATTTTCAAAGACATGATAAGAACATAAATAAAATAGAGATAAACAAATTATATTATTGTAAATAATGGCTCGTCAACGTCGAAACATTTCCTCATTATCCAATGGCAATAAAAACACAAACAGTAGCAGTAGTAATGGTAGTAATTCTGTTAACAATAAACCACAAACTTCTTTAAGCATTTTATCGTATTGGAAACAGTTTTTCGCCTTCATTGTGCTTTCTATAGCTGTAGGAGTTAGTTATGTAGGATATTTAGAGACACGTGTTATAACACCATTCGATGATAGCAGAAAAGTTGTTGTTCGAAGTGGTTTAAATGTACCGGAACAATTTTGGGGCACATACAGACCGGGTGTTTACTTTGGTTTGAAAACACGCGACCCTAATTCACTAGTCACTGGCTTAATGTGGTATTTTCCACGTCGTTTACAGCCAGGCGGCGGTGGTTTTCGACATTGGTGTGAACAAAGCGATAATTTAGCTCGATATGGTTGGTTACAACACGATGGAACGAATTTTGGGGTACAAGAATTAGTTGACGGACCGTTTCTACTCACTACATCGTTTGTTAAGAGAGCTGGTGGAGTGAATGGTGGAGATTGGACGGCTAGAATAAGTGTGGACTATAAAGTAGTGTATTAAAAAACTATGTTCGATGTGGAATTCTTGACTAAGTTTCTTTTAGGATGGAATAAAAGGACCCCGCGAAGAGGTTTCTTTGATTTGGTATGTTGCTTTGGATGAGAATACTAAAGGTTTTATTGTACCAACAAATTCTGCTACGAAATTAACAGGAATCAAAGGTGAAACGACGAACTTAGACAAATTTACAATAAAATTATCGAATTATTCCGGTATAATTGAACATGAATCGTATTTAAGTACAAATGTACCTGGTTTACAACTTCTTACTGAAACTGTGATATCTTCATTACGTTTAAAACAATCAAAACATATTGTATTGGCTGGTGATTTATTAAATTCTAATAAAGTAATGCAAAACATTACGATTTGTTTACAATTTTTGCATATTATCATTATTTTAGGAATCAAATTTTATTGCAACACAAATAACAGCTAAAATTCCATTTACGTTGGACGTGGCCTTTGAATCAGCGAGTTTTATTGAACGTGAATCATCATTAATAGGTGATTCTTATTCGCAAGCATTAAAATGGCATCAAACGCGTTTTTTACAACGTTTCGACCAGACTTTCAACTTAAAATCGTCTGAACATGAGTCGAAATTCACTCAGGCTGCTTTAAGCAACATGTTAGGTGGCATCGGTTACTTTTATGGTGCTTCTAAAGTGCAAAGCACTTACAATAAACAGCCCGTACCCTACTGGAAGGCGCCTCTTTTCACTGCCGTCCCATCTCGCAGTTTTTTCCCACGTGGTTTCCTCTGGGACGAAGGTTTTCATGGTTTATTGATTGCTCAATGGGATTTAGACTTGGAATTGGACATAATGAGTCATTGGTTCGATTTGATGAATGTTGAAGGATGGATACCGCGTGAACAAATCCTCGGAAATGAAGCTGAAGCTAAAGTACCGGCGGAATTTATTGTACAATGGAATACCAATGCAAACCCACCAACTTTCTTCCTTACATTGCAATATATTTTAGATAAATATGCTAATAAGTTGAATGGTGAACGATTAAATACTTTAGAACGATTATATCCACGTTTACAAGTAATTAATTCAAAGTTTTTCTACTCTTTTTTGTACATTTTAAATTTCAGGCCTGGTTTCAATGGTTTAACACTACACAAAAAGGTGTAATAGCTGGTTCGTATCGTTGGAGAGGCCGTGATCAAAATACAATTTTAGAATTAAATCCGAAAACATTAACTTCCGGCTTGGATGATTATCCACGCGCTTCACATCCGACCGACAATGAACGTCACATTGATTTATATTGTTGGATTACGTTAGCAGCTGATACATTAGCGAAATTAGCAAATTTATTAGATTTAGATGGATATAAATACGTTTTAACAGCGGAATATTTAAAAAATAATCAATTAATGAATTCGTTACATTGGTCTGAATATGCAAAAACTTATGCAGATTATGGACTACATACTGATTCGGTGGTGTTGAAAAGACCTAAACCGCAACCACGTTCACCAACAAATCACCAAAACTTACAAATGGTTCGGAAAGTTTTAAAACCACCCGAATATCGATTAGTTGATTCCAGTTTTGGGTACGTTAGTTTGTTTCCAATGCTTTTACAACTATTAGACCCTAATTCTGAGCAGCTAAATTATCTGTTAACCGATTTACGTAATCCTGATTTATTATGGAGTGAATATGGATTGAGATCTTTAGCTAAAACGGCACCTTTGTACATGAAACGAAACACAGAACACGATCCACCTTATTGGCGTGGACAGATCTGGATGAATATTAATTTCCTTGCTGTAAGAGCATTGAATTATTACAGTAGTGTTGAAGGACCGTATCGAGAACGTGCGAAACAGATTTATAATGAATTAAGACAAAATTTGATCAAAAATGTAATGGAACAGTATTACAAAAGTGGCTACATTTGGGAACAATATAATGATTCTACTGGTAGTGGTAGTGGCTGTAGACCATTTACAGGCTGGTCAGCTCTAGTGGTTATTATTATGGGGGAAAATTATTAAAAAATACGTAATTTTCATTAAATTATTTAATTTTATAATTGTGGTTTTATTTTACTAATTACCTAAATTACAAATGAACTTTACTTAATACATAATTACTTATAATTTTTAACTAATTTTATGTATTGTTTTTTCTTTTTATCATATAATTTTTCCAATGACATTTCGAGGAAATCAAAACATTGGTCGACGATTTTTTTCATGAATTCTCGTTTAAGTTGAAGAAATTGTTCCACTGTTAAGGCTGCTTCAGGAGTTTGCAGCTTAGCAAACTTACAATTAGTTTTAGTAGTATGCTTTTTATGTTCCAACCACGGATCATCATTTTCCTCCCAATTCTCTAAGCATTTGCCGCAGAAGAAACAAGTGGCACTGTCAGAGGCTTCATGACTTTCATCATAAAAAAACCCGGCTTCGGCCAACTTAAATTATATGATGTCATTTAAAATATAACGAAACACGTTAAGAATAACTTACTTTTTGAACATTACATTTTTTAGAATTGTCATATGGCCACGATGTAAAACTTGCTACACGATCAGATTCGAGAAAATAATTAAGGCGATTAGTTATTTTCTAAAAAAGTAATTATAACGTTTATATGTAGATATAATTTAAGTATTTACCATAAAATTACTACAACGTATCATCGCCATAAATTATAAAAAAATATATAAATTTAAAATTTCTCAATACACCTGTCTTAACGGGCTGTTCTTGCTTTCATTTAGTTTCTGCTGAGGGGCAGCGGTAAGGGGATTACAAGGCAGTAGGTGGAGACTAAAGTAGCTCTGTCTCAGGCACTGTCTCACTTTAACACGCTATAACAAGGATAGATATTTTAGAATCTCACTAGATGGCGTTGAATGATTTATTACGACACCGATAGATGGCAAATTAGAAGTTCTCTACATCAGAATAACTTTCATGTGACTTTTAACCTTTTAAACGCTTTTTTTATAATTTTTGAGCGTTCACTGCAGTTCACTCCATCTCATTTTGTCACCGATGTTCTCTCTCGGTCTCTCGCATTCACATTGAATACCACAGATTGAATACAATAGGGAACTTGAATAAAAATTAACATATGATTTTTTTTGCAAAAATATATTCTTTAATGAAAATAAATCACTATTGTGAAGAAAAAAAATTTTTTTCAAAATCCAATTTTATTTTAGACGCCTTTAAAGTTGATCTTTAATTTCAAATTTCTCACGTGACCTGTACGGGAATTCATTGGTGTGACGTCAGAGTACACGAACTCCTATACTTTTAAATAGTACAAAGCCACAATTTGTTCATTTTTAATTGTTTTAAGGCTGTGATGGCACTGTATTTTTATATATTTTTACTTTATTTTAATTAAATGAATATTAATAAATTGCATAATCTTAAAAATAAAGCAAATACATATGATACATGATATACAAAATAACTTGCACACAATTTAAGGGGTGATTCCTGAGTACATTTTAAGAGAAAAAAGTTCATAAGTATAAACACTTGTCCGAAATTGCTTGGTTTTTAAAATATAGGGTGTTAAAATTTCTAAAAAATTAACGTTTTCCTTTAATAT